>JAMKCH010074756.1:0-81078 GCA_023653785.1 Ophioderma brevispina
ATGACCTCTACTATACCACAATCATGGACTAACCTAGAACTTAAGATCTTATTACCATAGCAGATGTGCAAAGGGGGCCGCCGGGAATTTCCTCATGCCAGAATTCCCCACTCTCCCCTACATCTCATAGAAGATTCTGTCATTGGAAGCAGAGAAGCCAATACAGCAAAGATCAACAAAAAACAAACACAATGCTTAAATGTGGAACTGAAGTTTTAAAGACTCTGGAAACAACCCAAATTACACTTGGGGGCATCGGTAAATGTCCTGAGATTGTGGGATATGGCATGTTGTTAATGGTAATTTGATGCCAAAAAACGTAAGAGGTTTGGGTTTTGGGGTATAAAATATTTCATAAAAAAAAATGAATTAAAATAAAATATGGTCGGGACCAAAGTACACGGTCGGTCGCTCGAAAGAGGACCAAAAAACAATTTTTTTTGGGGGGGGGCCTTAAGGACTGGTCGGCATATCGCCTCTTTAATTCTTAAGGTGACACAAAAAAAGGCATTATCTCATGTTGTGCTCCGTAATGAGCCAACAAAAGATTGTATCACAGGTGGAGGGCCCAGGGGTTAACATGTGAGGTTAAGATTCAGCTCAACATTTTCACCATGGAAAGGTCCTCATATGACCACTAACTGCACTGACTCAAAAATCCCGTGACACCCTTGGTTCCCCTGTCAAGGATTATTGTCAAAGGCGTCAATGGGCTAGGTCAACATTCCAATATTAACATTTCACTTACCACACACACACATATGGTGGATTGTTTCATAATCCTATTCTGAAACTCATTGGGCAGGGAAATTTTATTTTTTTTCTAAAGCATTAATGAGCTTAAGAGTGAGATTTGTAGTAAACTTATGGGCTGAATCTGGTATGGGATAGGCAATTTCTTTTTGGAATATGGGAACTTGGGCCAGATGGTGGGGTCTTGGCAAATTCAATTTTTTTGGCAAATGGAGCTTTCCCAAGAGGTGGTTTTTTCTCAACAATACCATTATTTCTTCCAATATAATTTTTGCACCACTGGTTGTGATCAAAAAGTACCTAAATTACAAGATTGAGATGAGTTATATTAGGTACTTTGGTCATTAATACACATGTGACAACTTAGTGAAAAACTGTATGTAAGACATGCAGGGGAGGAACACACATTTTGGGTTCCTCAGTCTCCCCAGATATAAACCCCCTCGTGCATGGAGGTCCATACCTGAATAGGAAGTGCCACGTGGGAGATATCTTCAATGCTGTAACTTTCTGGAGAACCTCTGTCATATCTTCACTCAGGTCATTCAGCACTGAAAAAATTACAAGAAAATCTTGAGGTTTTTTGCCATTTCAAATGGAAATGAGGCTCAGAAAACAAACAAGAAAGGGTGTACCATGTTTCCAGTGGGCCATGAAATATTTTTTGTTAGACATTTACACTTTTAACTATGTTTAAGAAAATCTCCATTTTTCTTAGAAATACCTTCAGGATAGAAAACAAAATATTTAAAATTATTAATGTTATTTAAAATGTTGTTACTCAACAAATTATTGTTTTTTTAAAGGTGCTTGTCCAATTTATGTTATTGTGTTGCTTCTAATTGATATGAGAGAGCCTTGCACTTGCCATTTACCGTGGGGGAAATAAACATGCGGTTTTGATGTGGTAGAAGCATTATGCACATGCAAAGCCCTTTCAATAATTTGCTTATTTTTGGATGGTTAACCTTAAAACTGTTTTGTTGTTGTTATATCTTGGGAAATGACGTGGATTTCAGGATTCAAATTTCAGGACAACAATGAGACAAAATACGGTCTTTCATCTGCCTATCAAAATTTGTACTACTTCCAGGTAAATCGGGGGGAGGGGGGGGGTCCCAAAGACGAAGGGAACACGCACCTTTAAGCATCCAAACATTGACATCTGTTTTGACTACCAGCTTTCTTGATGGTAAATGGTATTTCTGTACCAGAATGAACTTACAATTTCACAGTTATTGTTGCACACCGCTCTATTCAAAGAATTAGCGAGTATCAAAATTAATGACAACTCAAAAAACATTGTGTATATACGGTCATTAAGGTAGAGAACATAAAACATTTTTATACCATATACACATGTTGTAATATTAACACTTCACTTCAGTAAAATTCAAATAATAAACAATTAAAAAGAAACAAACACTACACTGATGAACAGTTCATCACCCGTCCATGTATTCAAAAAGATAAAAACTTATTGATTGCAACCAACACACCTAGAAAACACATGTCCACAGAAAACACAACTACAAATGCTAAATGTTTGAACTGAAGTTTTCCAAGTCTCTGGAAACCCCAATACACATGGGCATAGTCATATTTCCTAGTTTGGATATTTATTTTTGTTAATTACTTTTTATGCCAAAAACTTAAGGTTTTGGGGTTAAAATATTTAAAAAAAATGAAATTAAAAAAACTATGGTCGGGACCAGTACAACAAAAAACCAAACAAACGGTCCGGTCGAACGAGACAAACAAACAATTTTTTAAACTTTTAAGGGGGGGGGGGCCTTAAGACTGGTAGGCCTAAATTCGCAATCTTTCAATTCTTAACAGGTGACACAAAAAAAGGGCTACTCATGTTGTGTCCTGTTAAGGGAGCCAATCAAACAGATTGTATCACAGGTGGAGGGCCCCGGGGTTAACATGTGAGTTTTAAGATTCCAGCTCAACACATTTCCATCACCATGGACTGTTCCTCAATATGACCCCTAACATCGCACTGACCATTCAAAATCCCTTTACACCCTTGTTCCCCTGTCAATGATATTGTTCAAAGGCGTCAATGGGGCTAGTCAAACATTCCAAATAACATTTTCTACACACACACACACCTGGGGGATGTTTCATAATCCCCTATTCTACTCATTGGGCAGGGGAATTTATGTTTCTAAACATAATGAGCTCGAGTGATATTTTTAGTACCTTTGGGCTGAATCTGCTATGGGATAGGCAATTTTCTTTTTGGAATATGGGAACTTAGGGTCCAATATGGTGGGGTCTGGCAAATTCAATTTTTTTGGCAATGGAGTTTCCCAAGAGGTTGTTTTCTTCTCACATACATTTTTTCTGCCAATATAATTTTTGCATGGTTTGTGATCAAAAAGTACCTAAAATTACAAGATGAATTAAATTATATTTGGTAACTTTTTGGTCATTAATAACACATGTGACAACCAGTGAAAAACTGGTATTGTACGACATGCCTTGTGGGAGAACAAACTACCTTCCGCTTGGGTTCCTCAGTCCTCCCGAACACCTCGTTCATGGAGGACCTACTGAATAGGAAGTGCCACGTGGGAGATATTCTCATGCTGTACTTTTTCTTTCTTGAGACCTCTGTCATATCTTCAATCAGGTCATTCAGCACGAAAAACAAGAAAATATGAGGGTATTCTTTCCATTTCAACTGTAATCCTTAGGCTAAAACAAACAGAACGGGTGTACATGTTTTTCCAGTGGGCCATGCACCTATTTTTGTAGACATTTACCACTTTTTTAACATTTTTAACAGAAAATCTCCATTTGTTTCTTAGAATAACCTTCAGGATTGAAAACAACTATAAAATTATATTAATGTTATTTAAAATGTTGTTATCAACAAATTATTTTTTTAAAGGTGCGTGTTCCAATTTAAATGTCTATTTGTTTCTCTACTGATATGAGAGCCTGCACTTGCACATACCGTGGGAAATAAACTTGCGGTCTGATGCATGGTAGAAGCAATATGCACATTGGAAGCCCTATTCAATACTTTGCTTATTTGATGGTTAACCATTAAAACTGTTTTTTTGTGTTGTTTATATCTTGGGGAATCAGTGGAGTTGAAGGATCAAATTTCAGGACAACAAGAGAAAATACGGTCTTTCATCTGCTATCAAATTTGTCTACTTCCAGGTAAATCGGGGGGAGGGGTGGTCCCAAAAGACGATGGAAACACGCCCCGTTAAGAGCATCACATTGCATCTGTTTTGACTACCAGCCTTTCTTGATGGTACTGGTTATTCTGTAACCAGATTAACTACAATTTCACAGTTCTTTGGCTTGCACACTCGCTTTCTATTCAAGAATAGCGAGTATTAAAATTAATGACCACTCAAAACAATTGTGTCCATATCGTGTCCATTAAGGTAGAGAACATCGAACATTTTATACATTATACCATGCATATTAAAACTTCCTTCAGTAAATTTCAAATAATACCAATTAAAAGAAACACATCCACTGATGAACCAGTTCATCACCACGTCCATGTAATGCAACAAGATAACCCTTATTGATTGCAACAACACACATAGAAAACACATGTCCACAGAAAACACAACTAAAAGTATACTGCTTAATTTATTTCATAATTTACACATCATAGTCATCCACTGATGAACAAGTTCATCCCCGGTTAATGTATCAAGCACTAATGAACTAATTTCAACAACTTCAATTACTATCAATCAACAATCGCATAAGAACACGCAAACACGAGGTCCCTATAAATCCAGATACATCTATACAATCGAAATCTTAGGCAATCTAATACAGGTTCCCTACATGGATGGCCTTATCATAAATGACAAGATAACCACTTGAAAAAGTTTTTACTTAGTCCTGATATACTTCCAGTGCGCAGTGAGCGATTGGTGTGCGCAATAAGACCGATTTTTGACCCAAGATCAAGTGTTTGCATGCTCAAGCGCAGCAATCGCTCGCTGCGACTGGAATATCATGGGCTTTATTACTATACTTGACAGTATCCTTAAACTAAAATGTACTTGACATTGACCTTAACCTTATAATGAATACACGTTCCCACTTATCTAGGACTAACCCCTACAACTGTAGGGGAAGAGCAGGCCTATTCTCCCCGAACCTGCTAGTTCTCCTTTTACACATGCAGGGATACATCGGGACTATTCTAAACCCCGAACCCGCAGGGGATCCCTTTTAGTCGCCTTTTACGACATGCAGGATACAGTCGGGACTATTCTGCCCCGACCCGCAAGGGGGTCCCCTTTTAGTTCCTTTTACACATGCCAGTGGATACAGCGGGACTATTCTAAACCCCGCCCCGCAGGGGTCCTTTTTAGAGTCGCCTTTTACGACATGCAGGGATACTGCGGGACTATTCTAATCCTGACCCACAGGGGGTTATTCAAAGAATAGAGAGCATAATACAAGATTACTCTTTATGTTTTAAAACAAACCTTTACATACATTATTTTCACATTTTAATTTTTCTTAGAGGAACGTTTATTCATTTTTAGAAAATAATTCTGGATGCATATTCCTAAACAAAGAAGGAACTACATGTATTTGGTTTTTCATTAAAATTCAACATGCTATAGTCGGCTTCCCTGGGGCAGAAACTCGTATCGTATCTAGCATGGGACTCAGCACAGCGCGCCCCTCCAAAATCCCCTGTACTATTCGCATAGAGTTTGGGAATCAAGCAAGCCAGTCAGGCCAGGTAGGTCCCCTGGCCAGCAAGGTTCCCATTCCCAGGAGAGGAGGATTAAGTACAGGGGTTTCTCAATAAGCGGCCTGCGGGCCAAATCCTGACTGCCAACCATTGAGTTTGTCCCTCGCCTTGCTCTACAATTAAGGTAAACATAAACTTTCCGGTGTATTTGACATAACAATATGGCCATTAAATACACATAAACGATGCCAAACACATCTCAATTAAAAAAGTGCCAAAAGGACCCTTCATCACAGCCACCTACTAAGCATTCATTCCCATACCAGAACAAGGTGGTTCCTCCTCGAACCACAAGTGTCGCCTGGTTGCGCGATCACTTGCTTATGATTAAGTTTGGCAATGATGAAAAAAACAATGCAAATGGAGACACAGTTATAAACAAAATTATTTTGAGTTTGAAGTAAATCGGCATAGTGGGTTTAGCCAGCAAGCATTTTTATTAAAAGTAACAGAATGTATGAAAATACCTTGCAGAGACCCTTGGACAACCAGCTAGTGTCGTCTGCCATTGCGGTTGTGAAAGGGTCCAAAAGGTGACATGAGGTAACAAGGTGATTGCGTCACCAAGGTCATGGGGTCAAGGTAACATATGGGGTCACTGAGGTCACTGAGGGGGTCAATGGGGTCACTGAGGTCACCATGGGGTCACTGAGGTCACATAGATCGCATCGGTCACAGAGGTCCCAAATGCCGCATGGGGTCAGCAAGGTTCCTGGGGTTCACTGAGGTCACATGGGGTCACTGAGTCCCATGGATCACATGGGGCCAAAGGTCGCATGGGGTCACAAAGGTCCATGGGTTCACAAAGGTCCATGAGGTCACCACCCCTCCCTGACAACACCCCCACTCCCCTCCCCGTCGCATCCAACCCCGACCGCTCCCCGGCACGCCGATTTATGAATGGGCCAAAGATGACGTGAGGTCAGAAAGGTCAACCACGGTCAAAAAGTTCACCAAGGTCAACATGAGGTCCACCAGGTCACATGAGGTCACCCCCGCCCTTACCGACGAACCCCACCCTTCCCCGACTCACCCTACCGCTAATGCCAACAACACCCGCCCCTACCCCCCCAGATTCACACCACCCCTACCCTCCTCTACTCCCGGCCACCCCTCCCTACTCACCCCACCCCCTCCCCTCCACCACGGTTCCAACTCCCAACTACCTAGAGTCGTCATCCTAGGTCATCCCCTCTCCCCAATACCACTCCCCATCTCCCCCCTCCCCAACACCGCACCCTTCCCCCTCCATATGATTCACACAAGAATTTGGTATCGTTGTTCATGTAGCAAAGGAATTTTGCATATATCCCGCTGTAACCATTTTAGCGATCAGCGATTATGCATATTTAGTTAGCTCTTTGCATACCTAAACCCCATGTATCAGGAACTTTCAAATGGCAAAGAGGTGCGCGCACCAATGAGTTTTCGTGCAGTGAAGGAATTTTGCATATCGGAGGTACCGTTTCAAAAATATAGCGATTACGCGATTTTGATAATAATTAGCTCATTTGATAGTAATTCGCCGAAATATGCCAACATCTAATCAGATTGAGAACTCTTTAAACCGCGTCCTCCACAAGTTACATCATTATACGAATTACGGAACTCCAGATAACTTGCACACAAGCCTTGCGGGGAACGGGTTGTCATTTTGACGGGCCCAAAATAAGCTAATTAATATTCATAAAATAGGCAAAAATAATGCAGCCAAAGCTACACATAATATTTTGGACCTCACTTTATCACCCTACCAAGTGTGAAGTAAATCGGGATTAGCGTTAGCCAGCAGAGCATTTCAAAAAATAGTAACCGAAAATGCTGAAAAATCGCAAAGGTTCAGGAGACAGAAAAATGTCCTTGCAGTACCAAAATTACATGTTATACTTGGTACCTGTAATCATAGTATACATGTGCAATTTTACTCCACTTAGAGAGAAATTAACACACGTTTTTCTCAGTAAAAATATGCTTTTCCAATATGTTAATGAAATTGTAATAGGGCTTAAAGAGGCAAAAGGGTGGCTTACATGAACCAAATTTGCTTACATACAACCATCCTGTTAATGATAATAATACAAAAGATTTAATAATAAATCTGTCTTATCGTTTTCTTTCCAAAAAGAACCAGGACTTATAGTCTAAAATTATGATTTGATGTGTGCTTCCATACACCAAGCTCAAACTAGGTCCAGAGTCTTTTATACAGTACAGCTACAGTCATTATCAAAATGCTTGACGTGTCCAAATGACTATTACAGTAAGACACGATATTTACGACAAATTCATCTTATACAAACGACTTTTTGTCATAAGACATTTAGTATTTATTATACTGAAAAATTTGCATTTTCACATCATGGACAGAATTGAAAGGGCAAAAATATAAATATTTTCCCAATCCTCCTACTTAATCAACTCGGTATTACATGTATATTAATTCTGTGATGTAGGAGGCCTAAAAATCACTATGCATTAGGACTGATAAAAATGCGAGTATGTAAGTTTCGAACGTGGTACCGTCATTCATTTTAAGGGGATACTCTCCTCCCTAGGAAACCCTGTTTAAGAACAACTTCCAATTTTTGGTACAGCCGCTATCAAACTCCCACTGCAGAAAAGGCGCTAGGAACACCTTTCTCCATCCAAAAGTGAAAAGGAATAATATCCCATGTTTCATGAAAAGATCAATCACTCGTTACCAGCCGAAAAATACATGTCGTTAACAAACAGGGTTCCCAGTTATACACCATACGATTAATTCTTCAAATACACTGAGATAATACAGCACGATTGTCTGACTCAATAAAATAAAATAGTTAATCCAAACTTCTCTATAAAAAACTTGGAAATGATCCCAGACTTTTATCTGCTTACTCTGTAAATATCCTAAACTATTAAAGTACACCAAAACAGAGTCAGAAAAATATCTAAAACATTTTCCCAAGCCGATTATTATCACATTTATCTAGTTTTGAAACCAATTTACACCCGAAAGGCCTCAAAAAATTGATTTAAGATGGCCACCATCTTAAACCCCCTTCAATTTATTCCAATCAATGCATTTCTTTTAATAAAACCCTTACCTCCTTCCCAAGAAATCATATACAATTTTCTCAATCCTGGGTAATAATCGATTTCGGAATTGAAATTACCGAAGCCAATAAGTAAAGGGAAAGGCCAAAAAGTTTAATTAAAAGAATTTACCAGCTAACGTTAATGTATAGTTTCCAAATATTAAAGATGTATTCAATTTTAATTGTCGGTTCAAAATGAATCTCTCAGCAGCACCCTCATTATTGAAAAATACACTCCCAGTGCTTTAATAGGTTCTTTGGCCAATCCACATTAAAAGGTTTTTACTACCAAATCTTTCTGAGCCCAAGTCCCATAAAAGCCTGTATTTATGATATTTAATTTCAACCTTAGACTATTTCTAAAAGCTTCCAAAACATGGAATGAATGTTTCACAGATTGTTCATTTTCCAAGTACAGGTGGTATGTCCGTCATCAATACTGATAATCTTTATCGTCGGTATCTTTAATAGAAATTCCTTTAATATTCGGTCATCCCCCCCCTTCCCGAATGTTTACTCCCGAAAGCAACTCATCGACGCGCAAATAATAATATTGCTCAATGGATCGCCTTGAACGCACACCTCTACCCACTTAAATAATTTGGAGCTAAACCCATTTATTCATACACAACACTTATAGTTTTTACAAACTTTTAATATATTTACAAAATTGACCAAATTCATACGATACAAAGGCTTTTAAACATAAATCCTTCTAACGAATCAAAGCTTTCTTTCTCAAAATCCCAAAATAACATACCAGATTTATTTACTAATATTTAGGAATCCATAACATCCGAGATTGTCCTTATCGAGTCCCAATAAATTCTTTCCCTTCACACCCACTTTGGTCTCTATGACACACTAAACTTTGGGATAACCTTACAAAGCCTTGTTGATAACACTTTAAGCATAATCTTATAGTATTTATATAAGTATTTAATCTTATAAAATATTTAAATAAAGATATGTGCCTCCATTCTTCAATCTCACCGGTCCTTTCCTTCTTTCTGTCTCCAATATGTGATCACAGCTGCGCTTGTTTCGTCTTGATGAAGACATTTCACCCCCAGCCACCGCCCCGAGCTCAATACCTCAACTACGAATGCCCCAATATGCTCCAAAATATATACCATTCACAGAGAGGGCCATCATTGCCTGGGGTTTTATTCTTGGCCTACTTTGAGTGCATTGAAACATTCGGCCTGGCTAAAGTTACCTTCACCCAAAAACATTTCATTCTCAGACAATTTAGGACTCTATTACAATTAAAGATTGTTCATCAGAACAATCATTATATTTGACTTACACTCGAAATATTTTCATAATATTCACTTTGCATCTTTAAAATCTCTTTTGGTTGTTAACTTCGACATCCCTCCGTATCAATTTCTTTGAACAGTGCTTTTTTCTTTCTTTCTTTTCTCAAGACCGGGAGTACTTCATACTGTTTTCACCTTTTTCTGCCCATCTCAACCTTGCACGGTTTTTAATGCCATCAAGCTATTTTATCATCAAGTTGCTCAATTTCATCCTTAATTTGAATTTTTTTCCAAAACATCATTATGGGTCGAGCAAAGTGCTTTCTCCAGTATTAAGCTTTTCTGTAAGATCCAACATTTTTATCATCTCGCCTTTGTTTACTCTTTTCATTTGCCATATTGAATACCAAAATTTCTGACATTAAATTAATCACTCCCCACTTCCCAATATTATCCTCAAAATTATTTTCCCGAAGCCACACGTTCAAATTATTTTTCATTTCATTTACAATTCACTATCATGCAAATAGAATTATTAAATTTCCAGTGACCTGGACCCCTCTTCATTCTTTTTGTAAGTTCTAATTATCCAATTCTGAATGGTCAGAAACGGATACCTGGAAAGATATCAGTTTTAATTGTTACTCAACATCATATCATTTACTGATTAAAAAGTAGTCCAATCTACTTGACCCAGAGGTTGTTTTTGTTGCCGCCATTTAACCACGATCTTTGATGTAAATTTCTCCATATATCAACAATGTTGAACAATCATAATATCATTTAATATTACTAACCACCTTCCTTTGATTTTACATTCCCACCTTTTTTGATCTAAGCTTGCATTCAATCAATTAAAATCCCCCTCCACTAGCATCTTTTTACCCTCAACTCCAACTCCTTGTCCCCAAACAAATTCTTAATGATATAAAATCTCTGAAAGATCTCTCATGTCCTTGGGGCATAAATATCGTCATATAAATTTTGGGTCATTTGTAACACATTTAATAATCAAAATGCGACCATACTCATCTCTGAAAACTTCCTCTTCATCAATATTACATCCATTCCTGAAGATAATTGCACCCCTTACGATTGCTTGTACCATGTGAGAAATTATTTTTCCACCACACCATGGTGCCATTGACTCTCAAATCCTTTCACACTGTGGGTCTCTGAAGTAAAATTAAATCGCATGCAACCATTTTTATTCTCACTCCAATTAAAGATACTTCTAAATCTACGTTTTTTAAATTTCCCAGACCTCTGCACTTAGGGAAATAATTTTCAGACATGTTTCGTACCATTTCAAACACTTAGAATTTCATTGGAAGAAATAATTCATATTTGGTGCCACAGCTGGTCTCGTGGAAATCCCCAAACCACCCTTCAATAAGTTGATCAACCCAATCAACGAGCTCAGCAATAGCTGAGCCTAATAATTTAGCCAGCATGGGGAACTCCCCTCTCCAACTGCACACCGCTGTAAATTTCAAACATCAATAACATTGAGACATATAATTTGCATATCAATGAATGTACAATTTCATCATACTGCATACACAAAAAACCGGCACTACCATGGAAAGGTACACAACATATGAGCACAAATCAGACAATTTTCTACATATAAGAAAAAACACATCAAAAATGGACAATTTGAAAGTTCCAAAATGCCTTTCAAATTTTGGTGCGAACCCTCGCTAATTTAAAAGGCTTATAGGGGAGGACAATGGCAAGATCTAACTCCCTCACGACTGATAATATCCGGTCACTTACGTATGCATCCTGCAACAACACACCCAAAAAACTGTGCATTTACTGTCTTTTAAACATAGTTAAACAATCCCAAAATTAATCTAAAGTTCCAATTACAAAATATAGAAACTTAATCTGCATTGTTTCTGCTATAGTGCCATCAATACCCTCCTTTCTCCAAAGTATTTACCTGGATTATAGGCGTCCATCTTCATCAGTTTTTTTTGTCAACAGTTGCTGGAACAGACCCACGTACTGTTGCAAATTACCCCTGACACAGGTTATTCACCCCTTACCAATTTTTTTCTCTAGTCGCACCATCAGTTACAATCGTCGCTCATAAAAATCTGATTTCCCTGGAATCTCTTGTTTTTCAAAATTTTCGGCCGCTTTCCGCAAACATCCCCTCCCGATCCTTAAACACAAAAATTTAACGTGTAGAGGTCTTTTGCTTTACCACGTTGTTTTCCAACCCTTGGGTTTTGGCTTAGCTTTCCAAGGACTGGCGATGTGCTCGTTCTTTTCTACGTACCCCCCCCTCAATTTCCATAAGCGTTCTTGATAAATCTGTGAATCACTGCTTACGTCTTCTCCTTCGCTTCCTCCGGCACACCCCAGACCACTAAATTACTACGCCGGAACCTATTCTCCATATCGTCAACCTCCTTTTCTAGGGTTTCAACGCGTTTCGATTTCACACAAAGTTTCTGGTCTGCTTTTATTTCTTCAACAATTTCATTAACTCCATGCAAACCATCTTCAATATTATTTACTCTGTCTGTTGTTGTTTTTAATCTAGCTTCTACTGAGTCCAAGCGACGCAAAACATCCTGAAGCATGTCAGTAATATTATCCAGTTTCTGATGAATCAAAACATTTTCACCGGCGACGCTATCACCTCCTCCGCCATTTTGTCCACGTGTATTTTCTCCTCTCCATCTCGTATCTGACCACCACCTTCTTTACCTCATTGGGAACGTCTTAGTCCTTAATTGTTTTTCTTCTTGTTTATCCGACATGATCACTTTATTATCATATACACGTTGGGGAAGAAAGCCCAGTTTTAGAAGCAGGAGGAAACTGGAGTACCCGGAGAAAACCTGCGAGGCCGAGTATGGACTGGAAGCCAAACGCACATGATACAGCAGGCCCGACCGAGGGTCGAACCTGGGACCACAGTGGTGCGAAGCGAGGGAAGACCCACTGCGCTAACCCGACCCCCCTCCCATTCCCGAGAAACGAACTAAGCTCTAGATCCAATTTCAATGGGCCCCCCAGGGCAACATCGAGTTCCTGCCTGGGTGTGTGAAATTGGCGTTTGTAGGCCTAAACCTTTATATCATAACTAAACCTATCATAATTAGGGTTGCACGACACAGGTTTTTTTAGTAGTCGACTAGTCGCACCCCAAATAGTCGCGACTACTACTATTAAAATGTAACAAATTTCGCGAAGTTTGAGCATACTTCATTTGTTCAGAATACATGTAAAACCATGCACTGTTTGCACAGTATTCACGGTACGATTAAAGGACATTGGGACATAGTACACACTTTTGACGAGTGATAACACAATAAAACACTCTTAATTCAATGTTTTTGTTTTCAATAACAAACTTGACACATTTTGACTGTTAATGAGTGACAAGTAAACTTGCATCATCCCCCTGGCAAGATGGCAGTCTGGAACATGACCTCAGATGACCTTTGACCTTGGTCCATGACCTTTGAATCATCCACACATGAAGGAACCCCCATCACCTTAACCCCAAGTCTGGTTTAAATCGGACTTTTCGAAGGAGACGCGAAAAACGAAAACCTAACCAAACTGGAATACACACATACATACACATACGGACATTAGCACCCTCGCAATATCCCCCTCTGCTTTTCAAGCCAGGGGGATAAAAATTAGAAAAACATGGCCTTTCACAGGCCTCTCATCTGATATCAAAATCAATACTACTTCTGGGTAAATAGGGCCCTGGAGAATCTCTGTTTAGAAAACCCAATTTCAGCGCGCAATTTTTGGCAATTCTGTGTTTTTCCGTGCACCAAAAATCAGCATTTTTCGCGCCAAATCCGCGCTGAAAATGTGCCGAATCTGCGTAATTATGCACCTAAAAGGGTCCTGGTAGACAACCATATCCATGTTACATAAGTGTAAATAAATCAATCGATCATGTTGATGAAAATATGGAAAAATTGTTGCCTATATAATCCGTGATCCCAGCCGATAATTCTCTACTCGACTTCTTTAAAACTATATAAAAGACCCCAAATATGCCGCAAGAGTGTCAATCATATTAGCACAGAGACAGCTCTCTCTTGGCAATTGTTTAGCGCTTTTGTGTCCTTTCCCGATTGAGCATTTTCAAAAAAGCAATACCACACCCCCATTAATTAAATGGATCAATCCAAACATTAATAGTAGACAACAGTTCCATTCATATGTTAATCGGAGGGGGGGCTGACATTTGCAAGTAAACAGAATTTATTATTCATTTAAGAATAACAAACCTAGATTTTGAAATCCAAATAAATCATTGTGTTTTAAATTGCTAAAATATGTCATTTTAGCATGAAAAAAATCGTACCTTGCAATATGGCCACCTGCATCGAGCTGCATGCCCATGTGGCCTGGCGGCGAAATTTGATACAAAATGAAGCTAAATAAACAATGAATTAGTTAGAATCTTAACTGGTATTGCAAATTTGCGATCAGAAATGACACGTGGGTGATAAATTACGTGTGATCATGAGCTGCAAAGTCATAAAAGATCAGTATAGTTCAAAACTGTTAGTTTATAAAGCTTAGAACTGTCTTGGGGAATTTCCCAGCTAGCCGGTCATTTGCAATCAACTCAGGGCAGTGGAAGGGTGACCCTGCATTGAAGCAAATCATGCGGGGAATGGGGGACCTTCTGTCTAAAATCTTGCTATCATGATTTCACCGACTCCATTGTGCATTTTATGATAGGCATTACATCCCAAGAGTTGGTATTTTGCGCTTAAAAACAGACTTTTTCTCCCTCATTGTGCATGCTTAATGACTTACGATAGTATAGTATAGCATCCGCTGAAATAATACCAAATAGTCGACTATTGCAAAACAAAAGTCGTAGTTGTGACTATGGTCAATATTCGTGAATCGTGACTATAGTGGTGCAACCCTCATCATTCTCATAATCATAATGTCGGTGTGGTCTCTCAATGGCAAGGACCATTCCAGGTATGCTTGGGCAATGTTTGGCAGTTTCCTCTGTGGGTTTCCTGCACAAAGGACATCACATTGGTGATTGTTACTTTTTGCAGTGGAAAACCCTCCACATTCAATGAAGCTTTAGTCAGGGCAGACCTTAGAAAAGGCCTGTACTGGCCTCCTGTCATGACAAAATAATTATTGAGGACTGATGTTATGGGAAACAGTGTTTGGTGGTGTAGAGATTAGTTTCACTGACCAAGTAGTTCCTAGCAGGGGAGACTGCAGGACAGTTCTCTACTTCACCCCCAACTAGCTGGGGATACCATGGGACGGTTCTCTACTTTTTCCCCTAGCAAAGGTTCTCTACTTCTCTTCCAAGTCTTCTCTTCTCATTGTGTCCAAATACAGTGGTTCTCAAATATGACAACATCTGGCTGCTTCACTGAATTCCACAAGGTCTGTGCATTGTTGCTCCAGCAGTTGGCAGGCCAAGAGATGTTCCATTGTCTGTGGTGCTGTTCAACAACCACAGGTAGTGTCCTGATCTGCTTCCAGGTAGCCCCACTTCGGCAAGGAAAACTTAGATTGGCCAATTCTTGTTCTCAATCTGTTGAGGCATCGCCATCAGCCCATGAGGAGTCGGCTCCAGGTGGGAGATGCTCACCAGGTTCAATACTAATAGATGTTATTTGGTTGATAAGTCTTTCTTTCCACAACTCTCTTAAGGGTGATAGAGGATCATAAAGCTAACGGCCAGATTTTCTTTATTTTCAGATATATGTGACCTGCTCCCACGAAACCCGGATAAAGTCGGAAATTTTTCATTTTAAGATATGTACAAATTTTAAATGCTGATAAAACAGCTTTAAAATGATGTATCACATGTAAACATTGCATTTCCCTTTGTCCATCAAAAATCAAGATTTGCCTAGGATATTCTTTTGTTTTCTATTGATTTTATCCAAGTTTATTGATCTCTTTCTCCTTAAGTGATCTGGCGACTTTGTCCGGGTTTTGTGGGAGCAGGTCACATATGGTATTTTCATCGGTGTAAATGAAAAATCTGAAATAAAAAATGGGGGTCACTGACTTAGTTTTTGAGGTATAACCTGTTCAAAAATCGCATTTTTCAGAAAAATTTGTACAGAGCTCTATGGGAAAATGAGAAAAAGACACCATTTTCCTCATAAAAAATAAACTTCTATCTAACGGCCGCAGCCGAGATGCTGTTCACCATGTAGCGCCAAATGTCCCTGTTTGTCATTAAGTTGGGGATGTCTGATGGATCCTGTTGGATGTCTCGAGCAATCACATCAATGTAGTTAAAGGGCGACGACCCGTTTTGGGATGGTAACTTCCAACATGTGACGTCTGAGACTACTAGATCAATCGCACGATGACAGTGACTGGCAAATCGTGCACGGCGTTTGGCAACAGAAGATGAAATTGGAGGGATATCTCCATATATCTGTGCTTTGGTCTTGTGCTCAAGCCAGGATATGTTTTGTACTCGCATAAGAAGCTTGGTGTAGGTGCCATCCAGTCTGTCCTGTAGCTCTTTCTTCATGGTCCAGGTCTCAGATCCATATAACAGGATACTCTCTACACAGGCTCTAAAGAATTTCAGCTTCTGACGGCCAGATTTTTTAATTTTTAAATTATGTAAAGACATACGCCAGATCTTTAAGGCGCATTAATAAAAAGAGGGGGTCACCGACTTAGTTTTCTAGAAATCTGTCAAAATGTACCAAAACAACCTCCAAACCTTTTTTTCATGTTAGTGGCATCTCTCGGTTAAGCTGTTTTTGGAGCTCGGAGCACTCTTCTCGTACCTACGCACCGAAACTGCGACTGGGGGTACCCCGCATCATAACCCGCCCAACAGTGATTTATGATAGAATGTATGGTGTTGCAGTTTTATCATCTACACGAGTGATTTCTATCCTTAGAAGATGGAACGGTTAAGTGGCATAAACGTCGAAATATAACACATTACAACTTCGAAAAATTTAGAAAGATGTTGAAAATTGTCAACTTTTTCTCATGCACGTAACTCACCGATATATGTTGACTAAAAAAAAGCAACAAAGGTTGGTGGCATCAGCCTGGCTAAACATGCTGAACATATAGCACAAATACAGACTGTGTTCATATATAATCTTTGATCCTTTCGAAGTCACCTACCCGCCTTGCGACTCATGTTGATTTGAAGTAGTTATTTTGGGGATCCTCTCGATATTCCGAAGTTCAATGTCCTAAGGTTCGCTATTCCAGAGATTCGTTTTCCGAACATACGTTTTTTAGCATTCTCGTTTTTTTAAAATGTTCGCTATTCCCAAATATGTTCGCTCTTCCGAATTTCAAAATGGTTTCACTTTCGTAATTGGAACGGGTTTCTATTTCGAATTTGTCAAAAATCCACTTTTCCGAATTGTCCTAAAGTTCAATAATTCGCGATTTTAAAGAACGATATTCGGCTTTTCAGCTACAGGTCAGATTTTCCGAAACCATATACCGTGTTCTATATTCAGAATTTCAAAAGGGGTTCGATTTCCAAACTTTAAGATTGAAGAGACAATTTAATTATAAAATCAACTTTTAAGTTTCAGGGTTCGGGTTCCTTTTCATGGTTGTAGGGTTTGCCAAACATTTGATTGGTATCAGTCACCCACCAAAAACAGAGGAAAAACACCCCCAAAACCGAGAAAAATGTGACAACTTTGTTTTTGTGTTATTTCTTGAGTTCTAAAATGTCGAATAAAACTGTTATCTTCCTAATATAATGTAATCGTGCTTCTAAGTCTCTACACTGCATCGAGCTATATGCTATAATTCTGTTGCGGGGTCCTCTCAATGTTCTATATTATTCCGAGGGTTTCGCTATTCAGCATCCCGCAAGTTTTGTAGGAATACTTT
This sequence comes from Ophioderma brevispina, assembly GCA_023653785.1. Taxonomy (NCBI): domain Eukaryota; kingdom Metazoa; phylum Echinodermata; class Ophiuroidea; order Amphilepidida; family Ophiodermatidae; genus Ophioderma; species Ophioderma brevispina. The sequence continues at coordinate 17,730 of JAMKCH010074756.1, forward strand.
TTTAATTGCTGAATGAGCTATTGAACCTCAGTTCTCAGAAATGTTGGGGTTTTTATAATGGGGAAAAATATGTTTGTTGGTATTATCTTTTTTTAAAAAAACCAGAATTTTATGTGAATTTCCCCGTAAGCCTGGGTGCACAAAAGGACATAATAATGCAAAACTGCAACGCAACCAGCGCTAGCTTACACCATCTCAAGAAAACATTTGCACCGCCCATATAGCGAGTGCGTAAATATTCACGCTAAACGATGCCATCTGCAAATAGGTGTGCGTGTTGGAAGGACCCTCTATCACCCTTAATCTCTCTTAAGACTGCTTTTAAGATGGTTTTACTTTGCTTAAGCAACTCTCTCTGGCTTTAAGGCGGTTGGCAACAGGTATCTGTCCAGACATTGGGTGCGTCACATTAGATATTTGGAAGCTACGCTCTTGCAATCTCACGTACGCTACGAAGGATGTCTTGTGGAGCATTCCTGCAGGATGTTTCTTTCCGTTGATGTTGACAGAGGCTCCTTTGCTATAAGCTGGCAGGAGGCATTTAATGCTGAATCAAGCTTCTAGGCTTGGTTAATCGTCCCATAAGGGCAGCATAACTCTGCACATGATTAGCACAGTGCAAGTTCCATCAACTTATTTTAGGGTATTGGCCGAGCACCTGATCTTGTGCCAGTCTTCTCACCTTATATCAAAATAAATTTCAAGATCATTTCAGTATCTTGACTGTAGAACATGACTCTGACCAAGCCATTACCACGCCCGTGACCAACCCTGACCAAAATTGCAAGAATTGAAACAATTTTTCCAAGATTGAAGCTATTCTTGACAATCCTGAGTATGTAGTACATCAATCGCATCAACTGGTTGTCAATGATGACAAGTATGGTACTAATTGAAAGCAATTTCTTAATTGCTATACAAAGGAATTAGATGCTGATTGAATTAAATTATTTGGTTTGGGTAGTTTTAATTTACTTATTCTATTTTAAATGAATTCAAGAAGTAGCCACCCTCTAAATTGACCATATTTTGTGCATCAGCATGCAGGCTAAACATGCTGAACAGATAGCAAATACAGACTGTGTGCATTATAATCTGTGATCCTTTCGAATTCACCTAGGCCTTGCGACTCATGTGATTTGGAAGTAGTTATTTTGGGGGTCCTCTCGATATTCCGAAGTTCAATGTCCTAAGGTTCGCTATTCCGAAGATTCGTTTTCCGAACATACGTTTTTAGCATTCTGTTTTTTTAATGTTCGCTATTCCAAAAATAGTGTTCGCTATTCCGAATATTAAAAATGGTTCACTTTCGATAATTGGAACGGGTTTCTATTTCGAATTTGTCAAAAGATCCACTTTCCGAATATGTAATAAAGTTCAATATTCCGAGTTTAAAGAAAGATTCGCTTTTCAAGCTAAAAGGTCCGCTTTTCCGAAACCAGATACCGTGTTCTATATTCCGAATTTCAAAAGGGGTTCGATTTCCAAACTTTAAGATTTGAAGACGACAATTTATGATAAAATCAACTTTTAGTTTCAAGGGTTAGGGTTAGTTTCAGGGTTGTAGGGTTGCCAAACAATTTGATTGGTATCGTCACCACCAAAAACAGAGAAAAACCCCAAAACAGAGAAAAATGTGACAACTTTGTTTTTGTTTTATTTCAGTTGAGTTTTCTAAAATGTCGGAATAAAAATGTTATCTCATAATAAATAATGTAATCGTGGCTTCAAAGTATCTACACTGCATCGAGCTATATGCTATAATTCATGTTGCGGGGTCCTCTCAATGTTCTATATTATTCCGAGGGTTCGCTATTCAGCATCCCGCAAGTTTTGTAGTGAAGATACTTTTTTAATTGCTGAATGAGCTATTGAACCTCAGTTCTCAGAAATGTTGGGGTTTTTATATGGGGAAAAAGATGTTTGTTGGTATTAGCTTTTTTAAACCGAATTTTGTGAATTTCCCCGAAAAGCACTGTGAACAAAAGGACATAATAATGCAAAACTGCACGCAACCACGCGCTAGCTTTAAACGCATCTCAAGAAAACATTTGACGCACATATAGCGAGTGCGTAAATATTCACGCTAAACGATGCGCAGCTGCAAATAGGTGTGCGTGCTGGAAGGACCCTCTATCACCCTTATATTAAAAACTCCCCAACTTTATCTTCCTTCAAAATTAATATGAAAAAGAGTCTCATCAATTCGTATAGTGCTGTCATCACTTCCTAATTTCCTGTCTTTTTACTCTGTTGTACTTTCTTATCCTTGGAATTTGACTGTCGGCTGTCTTTGTCTTTGTCCAATGTAATTTGTATCGTATTGTCTGTCCTGTCTTTTTTGTCTTGATTTGTAATCTCTTTTTTTTTTGTCTGTCTTTGTCGTAGTAACACGTAAGTTAGGTGAGGTTACTGCATTTTCACGCTTAGCGTTTAGCAGTGACCTCGTTCATCACTATTTTCTAATTTAATTATATCCTATAAATGATAATCAGATTTCTATTGTGAAATCCATTTTTATTTGTACTGCAATTTCATATCTTGTATTTCATTGTTTGATGTGATGATGTGATGAACAAAAATAAATTTGATTGATTGATTGATTGATTGATTGATTAACAACTGTTTTAAGAGGTTGGACTTTGCTTAAGAAACTCTCTCTGGATTTAAGGCGGTTGGCAGCAGGTATCTGTCCAGACATTGGGTGCTTCACATTAGATACTTGGCAGCTACGCTCTTGCAATCTCACGTACGCTACGAAGGATGTCTTGTGGAGCATTCCTGCAGGATGTTTCTTTCCGTTGATGTTGACAGAGGCTCCTTTGCTATAAGCTGGCAGGAGGCATTTAATGCTGAATCAAGCTTCTAGGCTTGGTTAATCGTCCCATAAGGGCAGCATAACTCTGCACATGATTAGCACAGTGCAAGTTCCATCAACTTATTTTAGGGTATTGGCCGAGCACCTGATCTTGTGCCAGTCTTCTCACCTTATATCAAAATAAATTTCAAGATCATTTCAGTATCTTGACTGTAGAACATGACTCTGACCAAGCCATTACCACGCCCGTGACCAACCCTGACCAAAATTGCAAGAATTGAAACAATTTTTCCAAGATTGAAGCTATTCTTGACAATCCTGAGTATGTAGTACATCAATCGCATCAACTGGTTGTCAATGATGACAAGTATGGTACTAATTGAAAGCAATTTCTTAATTGCTATACAAAGGAATTAGATGCTGATTGAATTAAATTATTTGGTTTGGGTAGTTTTAATTTACTTATTCTATTTTAAATGAATTCAAGAAGTAGCCACCCTCTAAATTGACCATATTTTGTGTCATCTTGCATTGCACCAGGGTTTAAGCTTTAGGCTCCCACTACACCAGTATTGGGTATTGCAAGGTCTAATTAGCTGCAATTGCAATTTTTAATTCCTCGCCAATCATTGTGTGTTGCCTTCATGGTTGCTGATGACCGCAGACGGCTGAAATTATTAATTATTATGGATTTGATTGGAGTTTAGTCAGTGTTTTTTGTTTTGTTTTGTCTTAATTTTGGGTGGTCTATACTTTTTTCATACTTTTCTATTCATCACGTGATTTATCCGAAAGATACTTCCAGGGGCCGATTTTTTTAGGGGGTTCAGGTCTTTGAAAAAGTAGGCCTTTTTTGAAAGGGGACTTAACCCCCAAACTGGTACTTTTTTTACTTTTTTTTTGAACATCTCAAGCACCAAAAGTGAACTTTCTGTCATATTTTCCCCTAACGTTTGGACCTTTTATCAAAATAATCACCAAAAGTTGGTCTTTTGTGGACCCCTGCATCCCCCCAGAAATAACTTTATTTACTGACTACTTCAATTGCATTTTTATGAAAATACAACTTGTTAACGATAAAATATTTTGCACATAATTAAACACATGCATTTTCAATATACAAGCTCTGCTAGCATACAAGAACTAACTACATAGGCCTACTTTTTTGTAAGCATTAATATAGGTCTATTTTACCTTTGAATATTACACCACATCAAATCATACTTGCATGGCCAAGTAACTGGAAAAAAATGTATCTCTCACCATAGTTTAAAGCTTTTTCCAAAAGCCTACTGTTTGGTTTTGTTTTGTTTTTTCTGTAAATGGACAAACAACAGAAGTACCATAACGGCAATATACTCAGCAACATTTTTCAACAGAACTTTATAGGGCCTATCAAAAGACTATCAGATAAGGAATTCAGATTCAAAGACTCACAGGGCCCCATTCAGGCTTTTGGGTGTATTCTTTTGTTGCAATTCTTGCAATCCTTGCCATTCCAGGGAACTTGACTTGTATAGAGAATACACAGTGTTCCAGGATCATTGGCTCCTTTTACACGATCTGACGAGATTCTCTTGTTCTACTACAGGCCCATAAAATCCAGCATTGGCCCTGTGAATGTAGATCGGAGTAACGTATGGTTTGATTGGAGTTTAAGTGCAAGTGTTTTTTTTTAATGAATGGTTTTTCTAATTTTGGGTGTCCTACGTTTTTTTCGTACTTAAGATATTTGGTGGATTTACTACTAGATTTTTGTTTTTAAAGGCATTCCCACATGTCTTAATTACAAACTTTCCATTTGAAATTACTATTTTAATAGAAATTAAGTTCAACTTTCTGTATTACAATGACCCATAACCATTAACAAAAAAACCTGTGCAAATAATTTTTTCCATAACCATACACATCTTATGTTTAAACTTGTAGCATCTATGTGGTATGGAGTTCAGCCAACTAAATATGTAGCAAGTGAAATTAAAAATAAGTTTTCTAATGATAACCCAAAATCTCAGTTTATTAATTTTGAAAACATTCATGGTTTTTCGCAGACTTCACAAATCTCAAAGTCAGGACATGTTTAAATGCCCAAGCTCATCCTAGCTTTTAATTGAACTAAAACTCAAGGACATAATTGCCCAAACATGCATCACAATCATTTTCCCAGGTCACCTTTTGACCAAAGTGACCTTGTTAAACCTAATCCACTTGAACTGGGGTTTAAAAAGAGCTGGCATCAAGCATGAATGCAGATTATTTGATCAGGCATTTAATCAGACAATATTACTACCTCTTGCCATGGAGCTACCCAGAAAAAAATTAGTCGGTACCAAACATTCTCGGGTTCGAGGGTGAGCTTATTATTAGCTTTTTTTTCATTCTGAGAGGATATTGCATGAAGCAGAAGCAGCAGCATCAGTACTCAAATTGTTACGATCTCCTGTATCTTCATATGTAATTTATTAAGAAGTACCCATTTCTTAAAATCGGTAAAACTGTTAAAAATATTTTCGGAGTGGTCTGTAACGATTTATTTTTGAGAAAGTTTTCTTAAATAATCAACCATTTATAAACTATAATAATCGTGTAAATGTGACAAATCAACATACGTACCATAAGTGACAAATAAAAAAAACCCGTTGTGACTGCCCGACCGACCCTGATGTTTTCAGTTTTTTCAGCATTTTTTTTTTAGTCTTTTCCCAAAATCAAAATGTAAAATCAGCCTGTTTTTAGCCTAAATTTATCATTTGGTTGATTTTTTTTTTTAAAATTTGTAAAAAGGAAAAAAAATATTTTTCTCTTAATTTTTCAGATTGTGGGGCTTTTTTAGATAGCAATTTTGTACCAAGAAAACTTAAAAAAAGAAAAAATGTGCCGACCGACCGACCCTACCTCCCACCCCTTAGGTCCAGCTCGCCCGTAAACTGGTTTTTCTTTTTTCGTCGCCTAGGGCAATATACTTCCTCAGCCAAACATTTTCCAACAGAAACTATATAGGCCTATCAAGACTGTAACAGATCAGGATTACCAGATCACAAGACTCACAGGGCCCTGTTCCAGGCTGTTCGGGTGTATTCTTTTTGTTTGCAATTCTTGTAAATCTTGTAATCTTGACAGTCATGGAACTTACTTGTATAGATAGATACCAGTGTTTCAGGATCATTGGTCTCCTTTACAAGACATTTGAGGGAATTCGCTTGTTCTTCCTCCCACGAAAATCCAGTATTGCCCCTGCAAATGTGGATCGGAGAAATTAATGGATTGAGTGTAATGCCATGTGTCCCTTTTGGTTGTTTTTCTTAATTTTGGGTTCTATATTTTTATTCAATACTTTCATAATTGCTATCGGCCCTGCGATTGTGGAGCAAATTATGATTTGATTGGGTAATAAGTGAGTTGTTTTTTTCTTTTGTTTTTTCCTCTCATCTTAATTTTGGGTTCCTACATTCTTCTCCTAATATAACACAATCTGTGATTCACTAACGCAAAGCAAAGCAATCCCTATGTGCCCTCTTGCAAGAGGACACAAAATTTCAACTGACTGAATAACCAATGCATAGGTGGGTTATATTATACATGTATCGAGGGACCTTCTTAAACCTTTACAAGGCATACTTTGTCATATCAAAGCTTAATTTAATCACTTAAATTTGTTGATTAGATTATAACACAATAGCTCATCCTTTGTTAAAACCTAATTGACCCTTGAAGGTTGGCACTTCCTACATTTAAGAATTAAGCAATCTTTACATGTCTGCCAATCTTGGATAAAATTCATTGTAAACATAACTGCTGACTCTGAGCCTTCATGACTTTTCATTGTCTATCATATCAGGGCTTGGTCAGGGTTGGTCAGGGCTTGGCCAAGAAAATGGTGAACAGACGCAAAATTGATTTTTGATCATATGTGGGTCTTATAGAAGGAGGGCGGTCCCAAAGTACTCCTATGTAGACAGGTTACGGCAGTAGGGACTAAGAATGGTTCAAAATGAATATCCTATATCGTCAGGCAAACACAATTAATTGATGGTGGGATGTAGGTTTTTGCATCACTATTGAGTAAGGGATAATTGCGAATGTAGACCTTGAATCCTAAGTTAGCATGCATTTGTTTTTTATCATGTGAAATGCTTTCCAGGCAAGGTATTTTCATGCAGAAACTTAGTAATGTTTCAATTGTACCATAAGATACTGAAAATGTAGTGTGTGGTGATGTGTGGCTGTGACAGGCATGTGAGTGAGTTGTGGTTCCCTCTTTTGTAATTGGTCACCAACCACGTATTGGGGGCGATGTGGCCGTGAATCCAGATGACAGGTTTCAGGCCTCATGTTCGGGCTGTTATATGCCAAATGCATGCAAAACTCTGTCCGGCAAACAGGGTCTCCATTTTTCGTAAAGGTCATTAATTTATTTTAAAGCCGCAGCAGCATTTGAAAATATTACTTTACGTACTAATATCATGAAAAGACGTTTGGTGTTTTTGCGCAAGTGAAAATTTGTAGTGAAATTTCTAAACATTGGCGGGCCTTTCCGTCCATGTTCAATCCAGTTCAAACATCTCAACTCATCATTCAATTCACACCAGACGTTGGTCAAATTTTTGCTATATCCGGCCTGATTCTTTGTTTTTCTCCCTTCCTCAAGATTTCCATGTCCATCTAATGCCATCGATTTTCAATTATTAGCCAAGGTCCGTTTTATTACAGTAAGGTTGTATGTATTTTTCCAGGCAACGTCCACACCGCAGCCTTTATTTGTAAGGCCAGATCTCCCACAGTCCACATAGTAACCTTAATTGTGGTCCGATCTCACTTGCCACCCAGCAAGCCTTTCCTATGTAGATTCCCATGGGCCACCCATCAAGCCTTTAATTTGTAGGCCAGATCTCCCATGGGCCACACCCCGCAGCCTTTAATTTGTAGGCCAGATCTCCCAAGGGCCACCCAGCAAACCTTTAATTTGTGGGCCAGATCTCTCACGGGCCCACACGGTAAGCCTTTGCTTGCCAGCTCTGGTCAGCAGCCGCCTATTAAAAACCCTTGGTCTATACAGCACGCAAGCACATAAGTTTTGGCCTGCATATTTAAATTTAAGTGTGGGTACTGCACATACCTACTACCAAGAATCTGCCAACGATACTGTAATACCACACTTACCATGTGCTTTCTCTGTGACTTTTTGAAACATATACTTGTAGTTATCATTGAGAGCTGTATGCGGATTGATTCTGTCTATTTGACATGATGCTGCATTATCAGCCCCTGTCCACACCACACTGCCCACAGCACCAAACCTGGCCACTACGTCCTTGGAATTAGACCTACTGCTGTACTTCTGTGATGGAGTTGCACTGTTAAAAACAAAGTCAACAATTGAAACTTGATCAAATTATCCAGCAATTATTGTTCAAATCTGTGTGTGCTCTGCATTCCCTTTCACACAGTCAAGTCTGATAACCAGTCACTTTATTTAGTTAAGTCTGGTATAGATAATGTGACATCAATGTTTACAAACACAGGTTAGCACCTGGTCTACTGACATGTTAGAGGGGCCATTCCATGTCAACATTCGAGATGTGCACCGCAGCACGTCATGGATTTTTTTCACTTTTGGTGTGGTGGTAGACATTGATGAGATAGGAAAATCCTGAAATTTTGAGCGTCATAGCCCATTTCATTTTCCTGCTAGAGCAATTGGAAATTTAGGGGGGTCACCATCAAAAGTGCCACCCGATGTGAAAGACTATGTTGAGAGGGTCACAGATTAGTAATGGGGTCCTCCACAACTTTGAAAATCACTACCAAGGGTAATATTTGGTGTAGAATTCAAATCTGGCATCAGAAAATTCATAGAGTGTTTATAGAGTTATTGAGGTGTAAATATGCACCTTTGTTCATTCTGGGCCAAGTAAGAATATTTTACTGTCCATCTTTTAGACAATCAGAGTTACATAGTAGAATATTAAACAATACAATTATGAACACATAAGAAAAGTAAATAAGTGAGGTACAGCCCATTGAAAATGGTAATTGTAATTTATTCACACATGTTGACCGCCCTGAAAACCAATGTTGACATTCGACACCACCCCTCTACTTCAGATATGTTGAAGATAAATCATTAAACAACTTTCTTTGAAAGAACTAGCTTGGTGTCTTCATTTTTTCACAACAAAATACACACTCAAAGTTACCACACAAAGGTATACGTGACCCAGAGGTAATTGTACATGCACAGTGTATATCACCATATGCATTCTATGGGGATATCAACAAAAGTGTTTTGTGTTTAAAACAATGAAGACATCAAGACACCAAGCTGGTTCTTTCAAGAATAGTTCTTTAGTGATGTATCTTCAACATATCTGAAGTAGAGGGGTGCTGTGGAATGTCAACATTGATTTTCAAGGGGGTCAATATATGTCAAAATGCATAATTAGGATTTTTCAATGGGCTGTAACTCACTATTACTTACCGAATGTATTTCTTATTGTACTAGTAGAAAGTTCTGCAGTGTGACTCAGATTAATAAAAAAATGGTCGGTAAAAATATTGTTACTTGTGGAGTTCTGACCCCCCAAACTTGGTCCCAGATGAAAGATATTGCATTTTTACACCCAAATAATTTTAAAAGTAAAGGAGCTGTCACATTTTGGATGCCAGATTTGAATTATACACCCAAAAAATACCCCAGATAGTGATTTTCAAAGTTTTGGAGGGTTCCATTACAAGTTGATGTCCCTCTCAAAAGTGTCTTTCGTATCACACAGCATTTTTGGTGCTGACCCCCCTGGATTTCTGAGTGCTGCTGCGGGAAAACGAAAGGCAGTATGAAGCTCAAAATTTCAGGGTTTTCATTTCTCATCAATATCTATCATCACACCAAAAAAGAAAAAAATCCATTATGCTGTGGTGCACATCTCGTGTGTTGACATGGAATAGCCCAGAGGTGCAAAGAATATGCCCATACAGTTACAGCATTCAATAGCCTTATCACGCCTGATTGAGCGCGAATTTTAAAAGCACAAGCTCTGCAGGTGCGCACGCATACTGTTATGCAGTGCTTTGTTTGTTGCCTGATGACATTAACGTCACCTCTCATCTATCACTCTAGTCAAGTCTGGTATACCAGTCACTTTAGTCAAGTCTGGTATACCAGTCACTTTAGTCAAGTCTGGTATACACTAGTCAATTCTTTAGTCAAGTCTAGTTTGTTGCCTGATGACATTAACATCACCTCTCATCTATCACTAGTCAAGTCTGGTATACCAGTCACTTTAGTCAAGACTGGTATGCTAGTCAATTCTTTAGTCAAGTCTAGTATACCAGTCACTATAGTCAAGTCTGGTATACCAGTCACTTTAGTCAAGTCTGGTATACACTAGTCAATTCTTTAGTCAAGTCTAGTATACTTTAGTCAAGTCTGGTATACCAGTCACTTTAGTCAAGTCTGGTATACCAGTCACTTTAGTCAAGTCTGGTATACACTAGTCAATTCTTTAGTCAAGTCTAGTATACCAGTCACTTTAGTCAAGTCTAGTATACCAGTCACTTTAGTCAAGTCTGGTATACCAGTCACTTTAGTCAAGTCTGGTATACCAGTCACTTTCGTCAAGTCTGGTATACCAGTCACTTTAGTCAAGTCTGGTATACACTAGTCAATTCTTTAGTCAAGTCTAGTATACCAGTCACTTTAGTCAAGTCTAGTTTACCAGTCACTTTAGTCAAGTCTGGTATACCAGTCACTTAAAGACACTGTCAGTGATTTGTCAGAAAGAGTCAAAATATTTGAAATTTCCAGGAATAGCTTGAAAACGAAGGATAAGTCTGTAAATTCCCATAAGTTACTTTTTCCAACTGAATAATTGACAGAAAAGGAAGAAAATGGCAGTGCTCCAATATACGATTCTCCATTCAATTACGTGTTGTAGTAAGTGTCCGTACGGACAGTAATGACTAAAATTTACGATTCTGCCCTTATTGGGTTGCTTCTTGCCTTATCATTTGCAGGGTATGTTAGGATACCTGTACTTGTTACATACATGCAAAAATCTGATTTTTGATGATTTTTTCGATTTTCTGATTTAGCAAATCACTGATAGTGCCTTTAAGTCAAGTCTGGTATACCAGTCACTTAAGTCAAGTCTGGTATACCAGTCACTTTAGTCAAGTCTGGTATACTAGTCACTTTAGTCAAGTCTGGTATACTAGTCACTTTAGTCAAGTCTGGTATACTAGTCACTTTAGTAACTAGTCTGATATACCTGTAACATGCCCTGCTGCTTCTGTTAAAAACTGTTCACTTACAGATCTAGATCACCAATTTCTGCCTTAGAGTTATTGCTCATCTTGTTTCTGACAAATTTACTCCAGATTCCATAAAAAATACAGCACTATGCTTTAAAAATAAATAAAAGAGATGCAAGTTAAAACTTGCAAGAACCCCTGGAAGGAAGCATTATATGCAAATGAGCTTATTATGACACAGTGAATGGGTATTACTTGCATGCATGCACTACTACCTATACTCTGTCCAGCTCGAAGTATGAAGTAGCGAAGCGGGCGTATACATTGAACCGACTTTCAGCGCGCGCGTAGGTAAAGCACAAGCGCACTACAACTGAAAGGCGGCACTGGGTGTACGCGCGCGTCGCCACTTCATACTTCAGACGAGACAAAATATACATACCAAGTTGCATCAAATTTGGATATTAGGATCTGGTAGAATTCGAAGTTCACCATTTTAGGTCAACCAAACCAAATTAACCCAACCAAAATGGAACACAAAGACGCAATATCTCCATGGCTTTTTAAATCAGTGGGATAAAAAGTGGGAATAGTACCAAATCTTACTGAGTCCTACCTGGAATGCAACTGAAAATTTTAAGTGAGTTCAATTGCACTGGAATATGGCAAACAAAATATGGAACTTCAGTATGTTTTATGCCATTCAAGTACAAACTCATACACACTGTGTACAAGACTATAGCATCGAACTTGGTTAAAATTGTTCCTGATAATTCAAATATTATATGGTCTTTCTTCCCACACACACACAAAAGTAAATTGCTCATTTTTGGCTGTATCCCAGAAGTGGAGTTCCTCTATTGAGTTGTACCCCAGACAGGATTAGATCCATGTCACCTGGTGTCTTTTTCATTTTTTTTTCTATTCCAAACATTTAGCGGCATATTTTTCTGGTATCAGGAAGAGTATGATTTAAAGGCTGGTTGGACTTAGAATAAATCTTTAAATGACACTTACGCAGGGGATCCAAGGCTTGAAGGTGAAAATGGAGCAGTAACATTACGTGGTAATGGACCTCGCTTGTTAGATACATTCTCTGGTGTTGTATGCTGTCGCTTATATGAACCCTTAAGGTAAAGAAAATTTGTAAATAAACATTAAAGTGAGATGTCTAATGCTGTCTCTTTGTAAAAATGTAGGATTCCAAGCAACTAATTTCATGATCGTCTAGAATAAAGAACAATCTTCTTCACCTTGCAGGGGGTAGAGTCACTTATAAGCACTGCAATCATTTTTACCTAATTTTTGACTTACAAAGTTGTCTGCTATTGTGTCACATGTTTGCTTGAAAACACCACAGTACAATTTACAAGTATTGATATGTTATTATTATGTAACTGATTATAAAGGCTTTACCTTTATACAGCAATACATTGTCCTTCAAAATCCACTAACCTAAACCCACAGCTGGGTCATGTTTTGGTTATTCTATTGACTTGCCTCAACTGAAGTGATTTGGTAAAAAATAAGTTTATTGCAATTGAGGATGATTTAGGAAACATCCTATCTATTGCAATTGACCTCCTGTACAAATTTGTACAGTCTATTTTCCAACCTAAAAATCATTTTAGGTCAAATTCATTTTTAGTAACCAAAATGACCATAAAATCCACTTGTCTTTATTAAAAAAGTGATCACTTGCACACCCCTAATTTTACTATGTATCCTATGTACAAAGTATCATGAAAAACAGCCATGGTTTCCAAAAGCAAAAAGTAAGTGCCATGTATGGTAGTTTTTACCTAATTTTAGATCAGTCATTTGAGGTTACACACCACTAACTCACTTATACACAGTAGTCTATGGGAAAATGGCAACTTTGAGCATGTTTCTTTCACATTTAAAACTCTCACAGAGGAAATACAACAACATCACCCTAAAGTACAAGCTGAAATCACCAAATAACCAAATTTTGAACATATGATGACCAGAAAAATTTTTAGTTACGAATCACCAAACTCGACCGATGTCAGACCGGCAACCCTAGTAATTTGCAATCGATGTGAAATTGATGACCGCGGAGTAAATTTCCTCAAATTCACTGTCCAAATGCCGCTTAGTTTGAGAAAACATACCAGTCTACCATGTCAATCATGAAATTTCATCACTTTCTTAATATAACTAGCGCATTTCAGACATTTTAAAGCACTTTTTCCAGATGCCATGCATGAAAGTAGTCCACCCAAGATTTTTGATCCTTACGGCAGCCAGGTTAGTGGTGTATAACCTTGAGCATCATTTGACAATTGAAAAACATTCTATTATGAAAAACATTCTTATGCAGCGTGTATAATGTCATAAAATTACAATATTCTTATAATAATAATAATGGTGCTTATATTGCGCAATTCCAACCAATATTCTTGTGCGAGCGCAAGAAGGCTGTAAGTGCAATAGCTGCCATGTGATACATCTGTGTGCTGCCATGTATTTAAGATAACTCAATTTATCTTTTTGAGTCAGTGGCTCTTGAAATGGTTCTTAGGCAACAGTCGCCTGAAGAACCATTTCAAGAGCCACTGACACAGTCACCTGAAGAACCATTTCAAGAGACTTGGTATTAGTTATTAGGTGAGGTTGGGTGTGATACGAATTATATCTAGTCAAGGAGCTTGTATCAGGCGAGGGTGATAGCCCGAACCTGATACAAACTCCGAGACTAGATGTAATTCGTATCATACCCAACCGAGCCTAATAACAATTTTATCATACAATACACTACAATACAACAGGTGAAAAAGCAACAACTTGAACATTGGATTCATTTATCAATGGCAATTCAATATTTATTAATTAGTAAATAATCCAAGCTTTTCAAGTTCTTCTGGGTCTTTTCTGTCCATTTTGAAACTAACACCCACATTTTAAGTTTTGACCGAGTCATGTGGGCTACTGCTACAGTCTCTGAAATAATTCACCTCGTCATGCTCGTAGGAAGCGGTTTTTTTCACTTTTGATAGATGTTGACACTGCAGTTATAAAACTGCATTGGTGGACGCAAAGGACCAGGCCTACTGGGTGGCACGTTTTCATTATCAAATTCAAAAGAAGAAAACAGTTCTTCAATGTCTGATGGTGAGAAATTAAAGTCAAAAGTGGTGACTTCCTGACTTACCGCGGTTGAAGTTCCCCCAGCCTGGACAGCAAATTGCTTGGCCGGTGCAGCTTTTCACTGTGTTGGCCTAGGCATCAGAGCATTTGCCAAGGTCGATCTCATCAGTATCTTCTCCTCAGATCCAACGTGCTGGTACTGGGTTAGAGACTGAACGCTCTTGTGTCCTGTTACGGACATTACCTGGGAATCTGCAAAACCACACTTGGTAAGAATGGACGTTCCAGAACTGCGACAGCTGTGGTTTGTGTAGACTTTACTTAGTTCGCATTCTTTGCTCAAGTCCTTCATGAATGTCCCCAGTTTTTTGTCACCTACTGGCTGATTGCAGTACTAAACTGCATCGCTTTCTTCGACATGCATTTTTGGTCGTTGCCAAAGTCTGTCCAGTTCGGGATGCAACTTGCTTATGTACTTCACAAAACTCTCCACTGGGCATCGGGGGTTGCCCCTTGACTCTGGCATATAGCCCGAGAAAGACTCGCTATCGTTTTCTCTGTGATTTTTTTGAAGTTCATCCTTTAATTTGCTTTCACGATATATCGAACACCCGTGTCTGAATCAGTTTCCACACGGAAAGTGTCTTTAGTCATAGTTGCCATATTCTCCCCACCCCGTCTGCAAAAATAATAACGAATATCAAATTGTACCTTCTTGAACAAACCAGATGGGGTTGAAGTGGAAAGATGTGGACTGTTGTACAATTTGCAGAGGTCAGACTTCTCAATCAAAGGGTAGTGAGTGGTACTTCCTAGTCCTTTCTGCTTGAGTTCAGCCATCGCGACTTTAAAGTTTTCATTGGCAACATGAAAAACTGCATCTTTAATAATGTCAATCTCTCATTCAAGCATGCTGTTTCAAGTACCTATTCAAGCTATGTCTGAAGTGGTCCAAATGGCACACTTATTATCACGCCCATCGATTGTTTCTTGCTGCAAAATAATAGTCTTCAAGTTTTGGCACGTCACTCGTAGTAAGTTCTGCTAAAGTTTCTTGCCATTTCTTCAAATAATGATCAAATGATCTCGCTGCTTTATCGTTAGCCCTCTGTGTGCTTGAAGGGGTAGAATTTCGACGCTTGGCAGGAAATTTCCTAGGTGTAAAAGTTGAAATCTGCATTCAAACGCAGGCACCGTTTGTGGCTTGCAGTTGTTGAAAGACCCATGTGATTCTCTGCAAGCCGTCGCCTATGACAAGTTGCCCATGCAAGTCTGTCACTACGCATGCGCTGTGTTATGACATGATACGAGCGTAAGTACCGCGGTCAGGGTGTATTTTTTTTGATACGAGAAATATCTAGTCAGTCAACATTGAGGGCGTTGTCCAATGAAAACACAGGAAACAACTTGATGGTTGATAAAATAGTAGGTTGGGTCGGAATTTCTTGTAACAAATGGCAAAGCTATTGCACTTACGACCCTTTTTGCATTCACACAGTATCACTCCCAGTATCGCACAAGTCAAATGGAGTGTAAGTTACTTTTTGTTAACATGTATTTTATCTATGCAGACAATCTTGAAATTAGTGCAAAATTTTTGAATTTTGGGAAAAATTTTACCATTTGAGTTTTCCCATAATGCCTTTCGGTACGGTAATTCAATTGAAAAATTATAGCAATCTAAATACCCCTCGGTACTCAACTTCAACATAAAACATACACGGCGCGGTTCTCGAACGCTAACTCCCCGGGGGAGAGCGGTGTTACAAATTTTTAAATAATCAGCTGCAAAACCCCACTTAAACCCAAAAAATCCCCTTAAACCCCAACAACCCACCTTAACACCTGGGCAACCCCTTAAACTCGTGCAACCACCTTAACCACAACAAGCCCCTTCAGCCCAGACAACCCACCTTAAACCCGACAACCCCTTTAAACCTGGCCAACCCACCTTAAACCCAACAACCCCATTTTTAAGCCCAGACACCCCCTTAAACACGGACAACCCCCCCTTAACCCGACCAACCCACCTTAAACCCCAACAATCCCCCTTAAACCCAACCCCCCTTAAAGCTGGACACCCCCCTTAAACCGGAAAAAACCCCCCCTGTAAACTGGACAACCCACCTTAAACCTGGACAAACCCCCTTCAACTCGTGCAACCCACCTTAAACCACAACAAGCCCCTAATCCCAGACAACCCCCCTTAAACCCGGACCAACCCCTTTAAACCGGACAACCCACCTTAAACCCCAACCAATCCCACATTCAGTCCAGACAACACCCATTCTTAACCCGGACAAACCCCTTTAAACCCAGGACAAACCCACCTTAAACCCCAACAATCCACCTTCAACACCCAACAAACCCCCTAAGCTGGAAATGGCCCCCCCCTTAAACCGGACAACCCCCCTATTACCTTAAAAACTGACAACCCCCCCTTAAACACAACAAGCCCCCTTAAGCTAAACCTGGACAAACCCCTTTAAACCCGTACAACCCACTTAAACCCCAACAAATCCCCTTAAGTCCAGACAACCCCTTAAACCCGACAACCCCTTTAAACCCAGACAACCCACCTAAACCCCACAATCCCCCTTAAACCCCAAACAAACCCCTTAAAGCGGACATACCCCCCTAAACCCAGACAACCCCCCCTTAACCCGGCAAACCCACTTAAACCTAATCAGCGCGAAGTACATGATGAGATGCGTACATGAGTCCCCACCCCTCCCTCAAGTTTTCATCACAAAATCAACTTATGATCTTCAGATGTTCTGTTCAAATTTTTGGGTTGTGAAAATACCCCACATTTAGCCCATATAAATTGCAAATTAGCTATTTAATTAGCATATCATGCGCCACAAACCTAATCAACGCGAGGGAGGAGTATGATTCCCCACCCCTCCACCACGTTTCACCAAAATAGGACTTATTATTTCAGATAGTTTGTTCACACAGCTTTGTGGGTAAAAATACCCCAACTAACTCATTAATTATGCAAATTAGGTACATAATTTAGCATATGCAACGCCCATAATCTAATCGATGAAGGGCATGGCAGTCCGATCCACCCACCAGTTACATCACATAACCCTTATGGGTTTCAATGTTATCGCGTGCACAAGATGTGTTGGAAAAAATACACCAAAATTTTAACTCATTTAATTGCTGCAAATTAGGTACCTAATTAGCATATGCCACAACCTAATCTAATCCGAGAAGGGCATGGCGAGTCCGATTTCCCACCCACCACGTTACATCACCATAACCCTTATGGGTCTCATGTTATCGGTCACAAGATTGTGTTGGACGCCGCCCGACGCAAGACGCCTTGACTGATAGCTAAATCCCCCTTCTGCTTTTCAGCCAGGGGGATAAAAAAGTGGTGGAACCATGAGAGTCTTCATTTTTCAAACCCCTTTTGCAATGATTTTTCATTGATTTACCCCCCGTTTTTTGCAAAATCGATGAAAAAAATAGGGTTAAAAATACCTGCCTCTTTCAAGGTTTTCAATGACAAGATTTTCAGACACCCCTTTTCAATGACTCTCAATATCACATATTGCACAAACATACAATACAGCATTACTTTGTGTCTGCAGGAAGTACGTCCACCAGCTTGCACTGTATGCTATAATTGTGCACCCACATGACATACAACTATTAAACGGGAAACCAGAGTTTCTAGGTCGGTCAGGTTCTTCAGGCCAGAAGCCGAGGACTGCACTGTTAACCTGAGTACCAGTACTACCTGTCCCCAAGGGACCGTGTTGTCGGCGGCTAACCTGACTCCCCCCATCAGGTTTTTTGTGTAAGAAAACCGATGAGGAGGTAGCTGGTTACCACCCTGGGAGACTAAAAATAAATCTACCTGAAGAGCGCCAGCTCTGAGAGCAAAGGCGGTCATCCAGCACTTGCTTTAACCGCTGTCTTGCATTTGGGGGAGGGCATCCCCAAGTAGGCGCCACGCCGATACGGGCGGTTTCGGCTCATGAGGCATCCATCCGCCGATTAAAAACCGCTCCAAGAATCCTCATGAAGACAATACCCGAGGGCACCAACCATCCCGAAGGTTGGGGTGTGGGGTGTTACCTCCTACCATAGGAATAAGGGAAAGGAATCAACCCCGGGGCCGCGCAAGCCGTATGCTTGCAATCAATGAACGGCTAAACCTGACGATCGGCTCGGAGTGAGGGTTGTAAGTCTGAATGTAGGGAGCATGAGAGGGAAGGGTGTAGAGATATGCGAAGATGTTAGGAGAGGAGGTTTGATGTGTGTTGTGACAGGAGTGAGGTGAGAGGGGAGGGGCTATATGGTGGGAGTTTGAGGAAGGAGTATAAGTTGTGGTGGGCAGAAATAAGGACGGATTGGGGGGAGTGGGGTTTGGTAGGAGGAACTGTGCGAGAAGGTAGTGGAGTGAGAAGGAGAGTGATAGGGTGAATGACGGGGGTAATGGCTTTTGAGGAGGAGGTAGTGAGGCTCATTTGCGGATATGCTCCGCAGAGGCGGGTAGAAAGCATGAGGACGGAAGGAAGCATTTGGATGTGAGATGGCAGGGAATGGGATATGCAAAGTGTGGGTGAATAGTTCTCTGTGTTGGTGATTCAATGGACATGGGGGAAAGGGGGATAGATGGGTTTGGGGGGGGGTTCACGGACGGGAAACAGGTTTGGGGAGAGGAAAAACCTGAAGGAAGGATGCTGTTTAGAGTTTGTGATGAGAAGGAGATGGCATAGCGAATACGTTGTTTAAGAAAGAGGACAAAAGGAAAGTGACCTTTAGTAGGAGGAAAAGAGTCAGAGATTGATTTTGTGTTGGGGGTGGGTAAGGGAGAGGAGAAAGTTTTTTGAAGAATGTTAAGGTAAGTCCCCTGGAATTAACAACATAGGTGGTGGTTGCCGATGTGGACAAGTGGAAGGTGTGAAAAAAGTGGTGAGGGACAGGTAGCGCTGTTGTGAGGAGGACAGAAAGAGGAAGCTGAAAGAAGAAGAGACAAGAATGAATTTTGAGATGAGGAGTGGGCGAGTTGTGGGGGATGTGACCGATTGGTGGGGGTGTTTAAGGGAAGGGGTGTTACAGGACGGTGTGATGAAGTGTTGTTGGGAAAAAGAAGGAGGAGAGACGAGGAAAGATTACGGGGTGGTGGATGATGGGGTGAAGGAGGCGATAGGGAGAAAGAAGATGCTATACGGAAATGAGAGAAATGGTTACGGAGAGAATTAAGGAGGGTATAAGAGATTGAAGAAGGCGAGCAAAGAAAGTGGTTGCGAAGGCATGCAAGGACGAGGCTGAGAAGGGGGTGATTGAGCTGAGGGAGAGATCACCCAAACAGGTGTAAAGTTTTAGTGAAGGCAATGAAAAAGGACGGAAAGTGTTGAAGGGGGAAAGAATGTTAGAGAGGAGTGATGGAAGTTGAAAATTCAGTGAGAAAGATAGAGAAAGATAGAGGCAGGGTCTGGAATGAGCATATGGAGAGAATCATGAATGAGGAGAACAGAATGTGAGACTCAGAGGGTGGAGGATGATGTGGTGGATTGGAAGGGCCCAGTTGAGAGAGGTCAGTCGTCAGGAAGAAGTGGTTAAATGCAATTGGAGAAAAAGAAATGAAAACAGGAAAGGCTGCTGGTGTGACCCTCGGAAGTGAGTGGTGAGATGATATTGCGAGTGGAGAGCGATAGGGATTGGTGTGATGAGGGAGTAGTGTTGGTGTCAGAGGGGTTAGTGGAGGAGAATGCCGGTGGAGGGGCTGGGTTAGTTCAATTTTTAAGGGAAAAACGGGGATGCACTGAGCTGTGGTGAGTATGGGGTGTGAAGTTGTTGAGAATGCGATTGAAATTTTGGACGAGAGGGTACGAGAGAACAGAATTCGGAGGATTAGTGAAAGGTGGAGGGATGGCAATTTGGTTTTATCCAGGGTAAGGGAACGATAGATGCATGTTCATTTTGAGGAGGATGCAAGAGGAAGTATCGAGCAAAAGGAAGAAGCGTATATGTGCTGTTGTGTGGACTGGAGAAAGAAGAAGGCATTTGAAAGAGTACCGAGGAAAGTGATGGAGGGGAGGGGGCAATGAGGAAGAGGGGCCAGACCCAGAAGTGGTGGTTAGAGCGGGGTGATGAGTCTGTATGAAGGAGCAAAAAACAAGAGTTAGGTCTGCGTGTATGAGGAGTTTGAGGTGAAGGGTGGGGTGCATCAGGGTTTCTTGTGCTGTCGCCGTTGGTTTGCCATTGTGGGTTGATGTGTTACGGACGGAGTGCAAAAGAAGGTTTGATGAGTGAGATGCTGTAGCTGATGATTTAGTTTTTAATGTGTGAGACAAGGAGTCTGAGGGAGAAGTTTTGGAAGGGGTGGAAGAAGGGCATTGAGAAGTTGAGTAAAGGGCCTGAAGTAAACCTGGGAAGACTAAAGTGATGTGAGTCGGGGAGAGGGAGGGGGAGGTGTTAGTGAGTTAAGGTGGACCAATGTGGAATTGTGAAAGAGGGTGAGGCAAATTCAGTGTGTGGGGTGAGAAATGTGGAAGGATTCAGGGGAGAGGCACAAAGATGAAGAGAGTGACCAAAGTTTGGCAAGGGACTTTGTGTGTGGAAGATGCAAGAAGGGGTGAGGGAGTGGGGAAGGAGGTGGAAAAGTTGCGTGACGAGATGGAATCGGTGAAGGAGTTCACCTACATAGGGGGACAGGGATTAGTTGCGGGGTAGGGATGTCAGGCGCTGTGTGACAGACAGAGTAAGGTATGGGTGGGTGAAGTTAGAGAATGTGGAGAGTGTTACTTTGGGAGATTTTCTGTTGAAGATGAAAGGGGATGGTGTACAGGAGTTCGGTGAGATCAGTGATGCTGTATGGGAGTGAGACATGGTGCCTGAGTGAAAATGAGAGGGGATTTTGAGAAGGGACAGAGAGAGCAATGGTGAGAGCAATGTGTGGTGTGAATGAAATTGATGGATAGGAAGAGGATTTGATGCAGATGTTGGGTTTGGGAAGGGCGGCTCCGACGGACTGGCAAAGGCGAATGGTGTAAGATGATATGGGCACATGCTGAGGAAGGAGGAGGGACATGTTTTCAAAAGGGCTTTTGAGTTTGAGTGGGTGTTTGAGGAAGAGGGGTCCGACCAAAGAGGACATGGAGAAGCAAGTGGAGGAGGAGCAGAGGAGAGTAGGAGGGTGGGTTTGAGGATGGGGGAGGATTGAGATTGATGAATAGCGCGAAAGTGGAAGGAGGGCGGTGTAGGGGCGATTGCTAAGAATGTGAGGTGAATCCGGCCCAACCCGAGTTGCGGGACAAAAACCGGCTTTTAAAAACTTTTGTTTCTACTACTTACTACTCTAACAGAGCGCCGTGCTCCAAGGCTGCCTTCTGCTTGTTGTTGGATCGACAATGAGACCAATTATGTGAAATATACCCCTTTTTGAAATTCTCGCGGAGACGTATGCTCAGAATACCCCTTTTTTCCTTGATTATCGCGGTCCGCGATGAGAGGATGAGAGTTAAAAAATGTACACCTTTTCCGCGAAATTTAGAACCCTCATGGACAAAAAAACCCCATTTTTTACATGTGAGTTGCGGGACCGGGTCTAATACCTTTGTATTTTGTCATTATTAGGGATTTAAAAGAGAAGGAAACAATAACTTTGTTGCACTCATTATGACATACCAACCTTTGAGGCAGGTGTTCCATAGGAACTCAAAAGCTCATCATATGCACTGAGGCACTGAATGAAAAATAATCACAAAATTATTTAATCTCAATATATGTACATACTATCAATATCCAAGCCAAACAAGCTAAACAAATTAAGGAGACCAATTCCCCATACGTGAAGACAGCCAACTATAGTGTTAGGTTCCCAAAGCCGATCTTCAACCATGTGACCCAAGCCGTCCATTAGCATGGAGAGGAGGACTACCCCAAGGAAAAGATCAAATAGATTATTGGATGAAAAAAGGCCACCACAAAAAAATAATTACGTTAACCCTATCCATTGTACGCTGAGATTAACGTCATCCATGTTACATCAGTCTGCCCCTGATTACATTTACTCACCCCACTGCTGATCTTCATGAAAGAAAGTAAATAAAAAATAAATGTGGCCTCTGCAATGATGGTAACTAGCCACACTCCATTGATTTTAAAAGATTATAGCTTTGTGATTCCATTCACTTGCCGATTTCACAGGTTACGATTTCAAAGCCTTTCATTTCAACTAATACGCAAATGATTCGATTCCCGGCTCTTTTTAAATTGAACATTCAAAATAGCTGCTTCATTAATTCAAAAGGTATTCAGAATTGGTCGGTTGTAAAGGGTTGCAGAGGGCAGCTTATACTTACTTACAGGACAGTATACCTGTTCAGATTATAAATGACCGAAGGTTGGGCAAAAGTGATATCTTTGGACAACTGGCAAATATATACCAGAAGACAGTACATCTTTACTTTTGATCATCATCCCTGCCCATCCAAGCACCAAAGATCGCTCTTCAGAAAACGTACTATAATAACCTTGACTGTCTGTATCATGGATACATGTGACCCCGGATACCCAGCTCAGCTGAATAGATCCTGACACCACTACCACAAGCCATTACCAATGAATTGTGGATACGCAAAGACGACGACCAAAGCAGAGAAAAATATTTTCTTTTCTGGCATCGTGAACTCCTGTTTGGAATATTTTCTGCAATTTGGCTAAAGTATTTAAAATAAATTATGAAAAATCATGTACGCCATCTTAAAATATGGACTCAATGATAATAGGAAGGGGAAACACCTCAAATTTTTTTGTAAATTGTGAACACCTCACCTAATTAACATTTTGTGACTTAATCATAAAGTTGGGATAGCCACTGATGAGCCACTTAAGAGAGACTAAAATAATATGTAACCGTTTGCTTTGCCCATAGCCAGCCACAACATCAGTTAACCTTGCCATGCAAACATGCCATGCTATCACATTTAGCTTTCATTGTCAATTTTCAAGCCTCAAAGTTACATTAATAAAGCAAAGAATTAAAGCTACATGGCCAGATTTTTCACGGTACGCAGCTACTACTATCAAGTAGACACAGATAGAAGAAGGATAAATAGGAGAAGGGCAGGCCATCAATAGTTTTCCTTGCATTATGCAGGTGCATTTTAATGTCCAAATATACACCAAAAATGTAGGTAGATATGTGCAGACTATGACAATTTAATTGATTTACACGTAGTATACGTACAACAAAAGTTAAATTGACATGAATATCAATTTAAGAGAAGCATCATTGCAACACATAGTAAAGTTAAAGCCCTATGAATACTAGTTTCACTTGTACAGGTATATCCATGGCATCAAAAACATATAGCGATGATGTCTGTGATGTTCTCGTTTAACTGAAACGTTCTTTGAAAGAGAAAAGTCTTGAGGTTCAGCCATCTTGCTTGATAACGTAAATGAGCGATTGTTATTGGGATAGAAGACTCCTACAGGAGCAAGGAAGAATTATTGTTTGATATTGTCCTAATTTCAATCAATTGTCCTAATCAAGTTGACGGGAGACAGTGAATCTGAATCTGACGGTGATGTCTGAATGCCAGTGAATTTTAATAATTTTTACATAAATATATGAGCTACTATAGATTGTATGGTTTCTGTTTAATGAAAAGTTTACACCTGACATGGGGATAGAGAGACAAATCCTGTTGTGACTGGTGTGTGTGGCAGGACGCGTCCGCCAGACTCATAGTCTTTACCTACAAGGTAAAGAATAGGACCCTGATTCAGTTGACTTCACACAACATTATAGTTTAACGCTTTATTCGTTGTCTGTGAGCTGGATCTGGGCCTCTGTAGCCCAAACTACAGAGGGATCACAACAAGCCATATCAGGTTGATGAGATTAGCATCTCAAAGTTTTTTGCTGTCTCTTGTCAAGATTGTGTTTGTATTCCAATGCCTTTATGAGGTTTTTATTCCAAACTTTATGAGGTTTTTTAATTCCACATGTTGAAGAGAAAAAAGTACACAAGAGCAACATACAAGTGCAAAAATCGACAACCAAGCCAAAGAACTTACCTGATTACACCTTCTCCTAAGCTTTATGCCACCTAAAATGGTTAAAGTGCAGGAACAAAACCAGCCCTGCACCCACACCTGGTGGAAAGCAGAAAACCCAGCATACATGAGCTCACCACTCTGGAGTTTGTGACCACTAACCATGCTCCTGGAGCAGGTCTCCCTTACTAATAATGCGTGTGCTGCGAGGCTTTCTTGTTGAGGCAGCAGCTAAATATGTGTATGACGGTTGGGAGCCAACTCACTGTTGATTGGTTGGGGTTTTGAGGAAAGAGGAACATCTTGTGTCCACCGGTGGACGGCAGGTAGGGCACTTCATTGAGAATGTGATCCGCAGTTGTGATGGAGAGAACCGCATTGGCAGGCTGGCGATGGCCGCAAGCCCCCATCGGTTGATGATTGCTATTGAAGCGACCGAATCCTGTGCGAATCGGTTTTAAGGTGACCCATTCTGCGTGGGAGATTGCTGCCCAGGTGGTAGTTCTGTTTAGGTGTATTAGAGAGTTGATCTGGTTTTGGGGGATCTAGCAGCAGTATTCCATGTCTGTAAGAGTTGAAAGGGGAACTGGAGAATTTAGCGGCGGTGGCAGAAAGGTCGGAGAGAGCGCAGTCTCTGTTTACCAAGTTGGTGTGATTCTTGACGTGTTATGCAAGCACGGTGCTGTTGTTCGCAGGGGCCTTTTATTCACAAGTTTATGCGTGTGGTGTTCTCTCCAAGTATCTGCAGGTTGCAAAAGCCTGAAAGCACTGGAGGAATAGATGGAGTAGGACGGAGGCAGCCAGTGATGGGTCTCAAGGTCTCATTGAGTACTGTGTCCAGATTCTTGGTGTGAGAGCTATTGCACATGCTGGGGCGGCATATTCAGCAGTGCTGTAGACCAGAGCCAAGGCAGTGGTGCGTAGGGTGTTGGGCTGGGCACTCATGAAGATCCAGCAAGTGGCACAGGAGGTTATTCCTCGAAGATTACCTTGGCGGGCATACGGGACTCGAGGTGCTGCCGGTAAGTAAGCTGCGGTCAAGCTTCAATCCCAAGTAGGTTGGTGTAGGATTGTATGGCAGAGTGCTCAATTGAGGTGATGTGAAGTTGGCGATGAGCCTCTCTGGTGTTGAGGTGGAAGGCTAGTCGCGGTGTGGTCTTGGCTTCGCTCAGCTTCAGTATCCAGTCTTGAGATATGCTGCCAAGTAGGGCCCTGTCTGTAGTAAGTGTGCAACCAGTTGCTGTCCGAGTGAGGAGGCAAGAGATACGTCGGCGTAGCCATATGGTCTAGATGTTGTTTGAGGGTAATCGCTGGCATATACAGTGAAAGCATAGGAGCCAGTACAGACCTTGTGGTATACGTTCCTAGACGACGCAGACGACTACTTCTGCCCATCTGCGTCTGAGAATAAAGCTACGGGTTGCAAGCATGTTACATAGAATTGTACACGGTTCACGATCCGGGATGTTCCTGAGAAGCTTGAGTGTCAGGCCCTGCTGGTGCCACACGGTGTCTATGCTGCGGTAAGCGTCACCAAGTGACGCCTGCCTTGCGGCGATTTTAAAAGCTTTCCTCAATATCATTTGTGAGTTTTACAATCTGATGGATAGTGCTCCGGCCATGGCGAAATCCTGCTTGTTCATCAGGCAGATAGGGAGAGACGACGGGCTCCAGCCGGGCCAGGATCATCCTCCCAAGGAGTTTGAAGGAGACACACAGTAGTGATATCGGGCGGTAGTTCTTAGGGTTGTCGACAGGCTTGTTTGGTTTGGGGAGTGCGATGATAGTAGCTCTCCTCCAGATCTTGGGTAAGGACTGGTTAGTAAGGCAACATGTGTAGAACTCCTGGAGCCAATCTAGACATCGTGGGCCGCATTGCATCAGGAACTCTGCTGGTATGTTATCAGGGCCCTGGGCCTTTCCACTCTTTAGTTGGCTGATAGCAGAGGTAAGCTCATCTAGTGAGAAGGATGTTGAAAGTGACCCGTCCACGCTGGGGCTCGACGAAAGTTGATCTCTTTTTTGACAGAGCGAGTGTGATCCTTATCAATGTTCTTGAAACGACCATTTGCGAGGAGTTGCTCAGCAATTGAGTTGGTAGTAACTGGACATTTCGATGATTTGGAAATTCTGCTGGTGAGGCGGTTTATAGTCTTCCAGGCCTTCCTGCTGGAGTGGGTGAAGTCGATTCCTTGGTCCGTCTCCTCCCAGCGCTCACAGCGTTTCCTGTCAAGCAGTTTGTCAGATCTGAAGCCTTGGATGAAGCTTCTTCCCCGGGTTCAGAATTCAGGAAATCATTGTAGAGAGGGTCACATTCCTCATCCCAAGATGGGATATAACTGCGACGGCAGCCATGTGGGATGGTCTTCTTTGCTATATTAATAAAGAGTTGACACAGTGCTGTGTAAGAATTGTCCAGGTTGGAGGAGGTTGGTGTCGGGAGGTTGGTGTCGGGAGGTTGGGCACTTCTGAATCCACCAGGTTCTTGAACTGGTCCCAGTCTGCCTTGCGGAAGTTCCACCTATTCACTGGCTTTGTTGGTACAGGGTTAGCAAGGCTCTCCTGAGCGATCAGTGATGGTCTGTGTTGGGACTTCGGAAAGCGGTCGAGAACAGTACGGTGAATGGAGATGGTGTCCATGTTTGCAAAAGCAAGGTCAGGGTTTGTAGACATATTCCACCTTCCAGAGTTGAAAGTGTCTGGTTGCTTGGGGTCGTGTAGAAGTTGTACCCCGGATTTTTAGGCCCAGTCCTCTAGGGTAGCTCCATCAGGGTTGGTTTTCCTGTAACCCCAGGTAATGCTATGGCTATTAAAGTCGCCAGCGTAAATGCAGGGTGCACCATAAGTTGGTAGAGAGTCTGCTTGGAGCCGATGGTTAGGTGGCTTGTAGACATTGGTGACATGAACGCCTGCAATTTGGGTCGTTGCCCATTCCAGGGTGGAGTGTGCAGGAGAGGTTGCAATTTGTTTCCATTGGGCTGAGTTACTAGCAAAGGTGGCAATCCCGTGGGTAGTGCTCTCGGTGTGTGCAGCTAAGGTGTAGCCACAGATGTTCAGAATGGAACTGTCAGTAGCGTGTGTCTCTTGGAGGAGAATTGCAGTGACTTTATGCGTATGTGTGAGGTGTTCGATGATGTTTATCTTTGCCCTAGTGAGACTTTCCATGTTTAGTTGGAGCACTGAGATGCCATCTGACTTGACATCTGGTGATGCCTGCCCTAATAAGGGCACGTGTGCTAGACTGGCATCAGGTAGTGTCCTCTGGCGGGGCATGATTAAAATACAGGGAGATAAAAAAAAAAAAGACAACAGTGAATTAAAAAGACAGTGAATTAAAAAAGACAACAGATGTTAGTGTAGCCTCAGTTGATTATCATTCGCCTGAAAAGATCAATTACCGGGGTTCACCACGAGGAGGTTGATAATCTTGAACCCCTGTGCTGTGCTAATTGTGTTTTTCAGAAGTATAGCTCAGTAGGCCTTTTTAATAGATTAACATTTTGTTTAATATTTTTTGACAATGACAGCAGATGTACAATGTACACATCCTTTTCTAAAAATATATTTACCTCTTACTGATGCCACTGCTATAACGGCCAGTCTGTGACTTGCTGTTACTAGGGGTCTTTGGAGCAGTTTTCTTTTTACTAAGTCTCTGAAGAGTAAACACATACGTAATCAGGTTAGTCATTTCTAATATCCACAGTAGAATCACCTTGGAGTAAGTTTTGCTAGACAGGATAGTCATATATCGATTATTGTCCTCTGATTGGGTACATTGTGTGGCATTTAAATTAAAAGAGCAAAAAAGAAAGTTTACACTCATTTGAGGGATTTTGAATCTGATCAGCTCATGATGACATCATTATAGACCTTTGGGGAATTTAGTTAGAGCTCTACATATTGATATCCTGTTTGCTAAAAATAAGTACCAAAAACCACTAGTTAATGACTCAGTAGTTTAAAGGGGGATGGCCCGATTTAAGGATATGAAGTTTTCATCTTAATACAATGGCCTTCACTCCAAAACCCCATCTGTAAAGTTTCGCGCCGATATTTCAATCCGTTTTGAAGCGAGAGCTAAAAACATGATTTTGTAAGGCCCATAGAGTACTGTGTAAAATTAATATTGGTCAACCAAAATGGGGCACATTTTCACTCATAACTTCCAAACCAAACATCCTTTGGCTCTAAGATTTCACAGGGTAAATAAGAAAAATAGTAGCTTTCTTCTGATACCAAAATGTTGACCACTTCCGGTAAAATCTGGGGCTTCTGGGGACGAGGCTATTAGCGATCAGGCCATGGACCTTTAAGTTGGAAAAATTCCAAATTGTACTAATCAAAAGTTGTGAGATCAGACTATTCTAATGTGCATGCTTCAGACCTCCAACTGATGTGTTCTAGGTCTTTATAGACAGTGCATATTTTTTTTTGTTGCCAGAAGATGTATACATGGAAGCTATGAATTTACAGAGCCCTTTAATAGTATTCGCATACAATAATAAGGTTGCACATTCCATATCTTCGAGGTAGCCCCACTTCTGCAAGGAAACCTTAGATCGACCTATTCTGGTTCTCAATCTGTTGGGACATTGCCATTCAGCCAATAAGGAGTCAGCTCCAGGTGGAAGATGCTCACCAGGTTCAATACCTACTTGGTTGATAGCAAAGTCTTTCTTACCACAAGGTGAAAAATGTAGAAGCACTCCAATGTCGGTAGTAGGAAAAAGTCTCCAAAATCAGTTCTTCAAGACTTCAACAATACTTTGATTACCATCTAATAGCGCAGGAATCAATCTTTTTTTCCCGCATGTAAAAAAAGTACACCAAATATAAGAGCGTTTGTACAGAGTCGAGCATGCCGAGCAAAATATACACTGCATCTCTTGCACTGTCTTGCACCTCCATTATTCCATATGGCCATGTGTCTTGAATTGGGGCCTGCTCTAGGGTGGAGCCGTTTCATATTTTAGAGAAATCTGACATGTTTGTAATGATTAGAGTACTTAAATGTGATTGAATACTTCCAAGTAAGCACTCATTTTAAAACCTATTTAGTTAGCTTTTAGTTTACACTAAAATTACCTTGATCAGACTTCAGTAATTAAAATTATGACTAATTAAGTAAACAAAGGTGGAGGGTGGAGCAATTGGGACACAGTGATTGGGACACGGTACCATGTAAAGTCTATGGGAGATTATGAAGCTTCGGCTCTTATTGGTATTCTTTATCTTAAAGCAATATTAGCACATTTTTTTGAAGAGCGCCCCCAATTTTTCAAAAAATTTGAGATTTTTACACGGTTGCATCGGTAACTGGCTAGTAAACCATACCTGTGAATGGTTAAGCTCGAAAATGTCTGTCTCACAAACAAAGGAATTTTGTAATTAGAATAATTATTATCGGGATCCCGGATCCCGATAATAATTCAACGGCTGCTGGAAACGGCCTTCCAATGTGAAATAGCCAGGAAATAGCACCATGTACGTGTTTACGCTCATCCATTAGTTGTTTTATTGGTTCAGGCAAATCAAGTTATTAGAGGTTATTTTCTTGAGGTGGCACTATTTCATCATGGACGGACATAAACATAGCATTTCCAGCTCTGCTATTAAGTCCAATCTGGGATCCAAATTCTTGTTACAAAATCGCTTATTTTATGATAAATACGCATTTTTTAGCATTCTCGTTCGCAGGTATTGTTTCCTAGACAATCACCAATGTAAACTGTGCCAAAATATCAAATTTTGAAAATTGGGTGCACTCTTCAAAAAATGTGCCATTATTGCTTTAACAATCATTTAATTATTTAAATTATATATCAAATTAAAGCTAATTAACTGCCCTTTAAAGGTCCCAGGAAATGAGATGATAAACCTACTCAAAATCTTTTAGGGGGCATTCCATTCCAATAAACAGGGCCAGAAAAAAGAATACACTACCAGTGACATCATTAGTGAAAACTATTGATTTTCAGTCAGTGTCATGAATAGATTCACACCAGTCACCTGGAATTTTCTATTACTCTCTCAAAAACCAATAGCACCCCAATTGATGTCATCACCAACCCAAATATTGAATGCTTTCCAGCCCCTCCTTGTAGACTTGACACCCAACCACATCAATTCTATTTGCATTCCTGGGACCTTTAAAGGCGTGTTCCGATCATGTGGGGACCCCACCCTGATTACCGGAAGTAGTACGATTTTGATTCAGATGAAAGGTGTTATTTTTCATTGTTGTCCTGAAATTTGGCCCTGAAAATCATTTCATTTACCAAATTAAACAAAAATTCAGTCACGTTTTAGTGCGTTAACCATCAATATTAGCACAGTATATGAATAGGGCATATGCAATATGCATTGAGCGTCTACATCAAAACCGCAGTCTGTTTTCCACGGTACTTGATGGGCTGTATCTGCAAGGCCAGGTTCTCATATCAAGTGAGAGAAACACAATTTACTAAATCGGAACAAGCACCTTTAATGTGAGACCATAAATATTGTGGGACCTAATAAATAAATTTATAATCAAATAAGTGATTAATTAACAATATTTTTTTAATTTTTCTTTTTTTATAAAATAAGTTAAACCTACAATATGAGAAAACCAATGCTTATTCAGCCCATTATGTGTCTTCATGCCATTCAATAAGATAAACACCTTAAAACTAATGAATTTACACTTCAATGCCGAATAAAATGACTAACAGTTTAATGAAGCTCATTAATTTATTAGACAAGCTGGGATGCAGAGGAAATGGGACACAGTACGTTGCACATTTTATAGGTGAAAATTGGTCTGTTTTTTACTCAGTAAGAGACACTTTTGAATCTGTCCTGTTTTTAATTATATTTTCTACAATTACAGATTTAAATAATCATTAAGATTACCAAAATGAATGTTCTTGATTGAATATTTAAATTATTCTTAATTAATCAAGGGAAGAACAAGAGTGGAGGAATGAGGATAAGCTGCTATATCGAAATGAAGAGACATGTAAGCCCCTATCGTACTGCAAATTAGGTTATTTTCATATTATTGTTGAACCGCAACGCTTCTTGTGGACATTAGTGGACATTCTTGTTCACAATTAAGTATAAATCTTATAAATTGTGTGTAATCTTACTATGTAATGTTGTTTGGACATACCATATTCTTGAACCAAATCAATTAAAGGTGCAACAAGGGATTTTGAGGCACCCAAATATTGTGTCATAATAGTAATTTCATATGAGATTAGACACTCAATAGATTTCTTACCTTGTATTTCGGTACAGAAACGTCTTAAAAGAGAGGAAAAAAAAAGCGATTTTGATTTTCTTATATTTCAATGTAAAACATAGGCTGAATTTCGTATTTCCTCCTATATGAGATTAGAAATTTCACAATTTTTGTACCAAACATTTCTCAGCTTAATTCTCTCAGATGGGGATTTTTTGATGGAAAGCTTTACATCAGGGTCATGTTTTTTAAGTTGGGACCCAATTGCGTTGCATGTGCATTTTTTAAAGGCAAACTACATGATTTTACTGGTTTGATGCTATAACGTTTAAACTGTACATTTTACCCCTATATAAGTACATATATTCTGAGAGCATATACTCTGCAGATTTCAGAAACAATACAATTGGCTTCATCATACATGGTGACTCACAAATATACAGGGTGTAACAAGCAAAATAAGTAAGAAAAGGTATTCAGTTTTTGGGTGTCACCCCCTAAACATACAGTGATGATACAATATTTTGGCACTTAATTAACAAAATTGCCCACCAAGCCATGTACAACTTTTATCGGACAAATACTTCCATTACACAGATACAGGGTGGTCCAAAATTAATGCAAGATTTCTTCTATTCTCCCTATATCTGGTACTGAATAGACATATTTTCATGATTGAGTTGTGTTACTAGATGTAAAATCAGCAAAGCAATCCAATTATGAAAGTTAGAAGAGAATTCGACAAAGCGTTTTCGTGAAAATTGCCTTTTTGATCAAAATGGAGCACGAGGGCGCTTTTTCAGATTTGTCACAAACATTTGTTGTTTTCTAGATTTTAGTTTACTGAAGTAAAGAGGATCACAACCTAGACCTGCCTATGATATTTGAACCTAATATCATGCTTTGTTTGTCCGTACCATCCATTTGTAGCATTGTGCTCCTCCGCCACATGCTCCTCCGCCACATGATCCACCCCTGACTTTTTATGCTTAACGAGTTACAGTAATTAGTACAAACTAAAATCATATTTTTTTGCTTCAGAAATTGGAAGGCCAATGTCCAAGGAAAAAAATAATACCAAAACAAGCTCTGTCTCATATAAAATTAACAAACTACAAGCATGTAAACAAGTTTTGGGAACTAAGAATGCAACAAATCCACCCTTTTTAGGTGCCCAACTTAAAAAACATGACCTCAGGGCAAAAATCAGTACTTTTGATTCTTTTAGGGATACCTGATATGTGAAATCTCTCGTTGCACCTTTAAAGATCATTAAATCTGTTTTATTATATAAAATTCAGATCACTTGTGCACAAGGCTCATTTATTTGTGTTTGAAAGGTATTTCTGACCTTTGACGCCTACGAGACGTCATAACAGAATTGGGGGCTCGTCTTTGGGAATTAATTTAGATAAATTTGAGCCTTATTGTTCAGAATTTACACATTAAAAGTGTGATTAACATTGTAAACATTGTGCACATTTTCGGCATACAAAATTGTGTGTGTATTACATGTACTACTTTAATTTGTAGTTTGGTTCAAGTCAATATTATATTGTGTTGTAGAGTACAACCACAATGGAGTTTAATCCAGAAGAGTTCATAGGGCAGATAACTTGGGAGAACTTTGATGAGCTGAGAAAGCCTGAGTTAATGAAACTAGCCAAGCATTTAGGACTTGAGGCAAAACATGCTATGAGAAAGCAAGTCATCAAGAATAATTTTATTGAAAAGTTTGTCCAGGAAGATGTTTGGGATAGTTCATATTTGAATAGGATAGAAGAAATTCTGGAACAGGGCCAAAGTGATGCATTCAAGTTAAAAGAACTTGAAATTCAAAAGGAATTGGAAATAGAATTGAAAAAAATGGAACGAAAACAGAAATAGAACAAAGGCAAAAAGAAATTGAAATGCAAATTCAGAAGGAACAGAAAGAAAAGGAAATTGAATTAGAAAAAGAAAAATTGCAAATTGAGAAGGAAAAAGAATTGGAAAAGGAAAAAAATGAAAATGCAAAAAAAAAATGCAAAAAAAAGAGATGGAATTACAAAAAGAAGGAACTTGAAGCTCAGTTAGAATTAGAAAAATTGAAACAACAGGCTACAATCCGGGGAAAAATGGTTAGAACATAATGCACGACTCTTTGAAAAATGTTCCCCCTCTCTCCCCTATTCAATGTTGAACCACCTCATGTACTCAACATCCTTGTCACGTCTCCCAACATTGATTGATAGGGGGTGGAGAAGGTTAGGTTTGAGAGACAAGCTCTCACCTTCATTTAAAACATGGCATCAGTCAAAAACAACTACATTGTAAAATAGACGCATATTTTAACACTGAGTGATTAGTGTTCTAACAACTTTTTTCCCGGATTGTCTGAGCGAAATGCAAAATATTTCATCTAATTTCAGTTTAATATTGGGTCATAACTTTTTATTGGATACAGATATTTAAAACCAAATTTTCAGCAATTACTAACACTACATTTTACATTTTACTCCAGAAAGATTGCTACTAAATATGGACTCTTTAGGGAATGGTCACTGATAATAATACCCGTGTTTAATTTATACAGGTTTAGCCTATTGTCACGTCAGAATAGGAAGAATTTTAAGAAAGTTTTAACTTAAAAGACTTTAATTTGTAATTTGTTTAATTTATATACTTGCGTGTGAGTCTTACGATTGCAATGGTCTAGAGTCATAACATTTTTCTAATTAGGGTACGGTCACTGCTATAAGTACCGCATGTGACATGCGTGGAATACTGCAAAAACGTAGACAAACCCCGAAGTTCTACGAATGCAGCAAAACACACAACCACCTTGCGATTCTTCATCAATTATCAAGAGAGATTTTTGATGAATTCCAAGAACGGGTTATTCGGAGGCTACATGCAATTCCTCAAGAACATATTGACCAGACCATTACATCAACTCCACACTGATTGCAACTCCTCATTAAGAAGAAAGGACAAAGAATAACATTGAAGGAAAAAAAATTGACAAAAATAATAAATTACTGTTGTCACCTTTGGGAATTCATTGCAAACAGACATGATGTACTCATGCACGCACGCACACTCACACTCACTCACACACTCTCACACTCACACTCACTCACTCACTCACTCTTTTTACACACCCAAAAAATATTACAAAATAAGAAGGCATCAGCAGGGCTCGAACCCATGATAGTTTATTCTTGAGTCTGATTCTTATCCGATTCGCCTACTTGCAAGTCTGTTGATTTTGGATCGTGAAATGTACACTTTACAATTAAGTTTAAAACGGTAAAGTGTTGAACAATTTACCATAGAAATTGATCTAATATTTCATGATTTCAACCATGACAAACATGTTCCCATATTAACTGAGATAAATGATGACTGGGGTGATGATATCATCCAGATTTCTGCTTAAGAATGTAAAGTTAGGCGTTTTCACAACAATTTACCATTGGAAAGAAGGAAAAAAGAGCAACCATGACTAAATCTTTTAAACTGATACGGTAAAATGTACAAAGAACGCACGTTTCAATCTGGTAAACTGCAAACAGTTTACCATTAGCCTCATTGTAGTGTCACAGTTCTATACCCTTAGCATATAACAGTGAACTGTGTCTGTGGCAATGATGATCACAATGTATGCAATGCGATATATGTTTAAAAGTCCCGGAGTAGAATAGTTAAGCTAAATGGCTTAGCGGTAATTCTGTCAGACTTACATGCAAATGAAAACATGTGCTGTGAGTTCGAGCCTCTCTCATTCCTTTTTTTTTCCTTTAATTTTTAATATTAGATTTTGTAAGAGCTAGGGTCATGCTCAAGGTGTAGCTTTTGATTTATGTTATTAACGTTAATCACTGCAGTGCCATTATCGTTCTCATAGGCCCAAAATGCACTAATTGAATTATTTGTGACCTGTCCCTAAGCCGAGCAAGATATTATGTAATCAAGCACGAACATCAAAGCAACTTTTCTTGTTTGTAATTGTGCCAAATTTGGTGTTAATATCTTTATCCGTTTTCATTTTATGGCCAAAAAATGGAATTTATATGATTTTTTTCGACTTCACGCACACAATCCGGGAAAAAATGGTTAGAAAATAATGCACGACTCTTTGAAAAATGTTCCCCCTCTCTCCCCTATTCAATGTTGAGCCACCTCATGTACTCAACATCCTTGTCACTTCTCCCAACATTGATTGATAGGGGGTGGGGAAGGGTAGGTTTGAGAGACAAGTTCTCGCCTTCATTTAAAACATGGCATCAGTCAAAAACAACTACATTGTAAAATAGAAGTAGAGGTGGGCTATAGAAGGTCAATGTTTCAGATC
Source organism: Ophioderma brevispina (assembly GCA_023653785.1). NCBI lineage: Eukaryota > Metazoa > Echinodermata > Ophiuroidea > Amphilepidida > Ophiodermatidae > Ophioderma > Ophioderma brevispina. The sequence goes on from JAMKCH010074756.1 coordinate 53,505, forward strand.
ACTTCGAACACAGGCTCGTTTGATGACTTTAATCACCCTGATCCCACTTTTGAAGAAAAAAATGAAAAAAGTGCGAAAACCAGGGTGCCCCATCGAAAAATCCAAAATGGCCGCCAAATTGTCACAAATTTGATTTTTGACCATAACTCAATTATTTTTTGTTCAATTTGCTTAATTTTGGTGGCAATACCCATGTTTTGGGGTATCAGGAATCATGTTATGCAACTTTCATCTCACCAAAGCCTTTCGTTTTCGTGAAAATGCCGTTTTTGCTTAAAATTGAGCTCTGAGGGCGCTTTCCGATAAAATGCGTATCCAATTGATAATGGTGCTTTTAACATTCTTAAAGTTGAAGAGTGTTTTATTATGAACACTTGCTGAAAATTTGACTTGCATGGTGTTTGCGGTTTTGCAACTGTAGGCTATTTAATGTCATAAAAATGCCCTCCATTGAAACCCACACGTAAGAAAGTTCGTTGACCCCTGTGTATTCCAATGAGAGTGTTTTTGTCAAATTTTAAATTGATGCCGCAAGAAAATGGTATGTGTTACACAGCTCTAATCTTCAGAAAATGATGAATCAACAATTCTGTTGATGGCCCACCAGTTAAAATTTAAAACTTTTGATATGATATATACTTTTTGGGAAAGCGCCCTCGCAGTCCAATTTTAGGCTAAAACTGCCATATCCAGAAAACGAAAAGTCGTGGTGAGATAGAAATTGCATAGAATGATTCCTTTTAGGCCAAAACACATGGGTATTGCCACAAACAAAAATGAAGGTTGATATTAACAAAAGCTTATCAAGTTATGGTAAAAAATTATGATGTTGGGCAAATGGTGCGGCCATTTTGGATTTTCGTTGGGGCACACTGCGTTTTCGCCACTTTTAATTTTTTTCTTCAAAAATGGGATAAGCATTCATTAAAGTCATCATTCTAGCCTGTGTAGAAGTGATATGAAAACTATGACCCAAATATGGACCCTCTACTAGCCCACCTCTATAGAAGCAGTATTTTAACACCGGGTGATATGTTCTTAATAATAATACATAATAAAAACAGCACTTATTAAGCACCAATATGCATCGACGGAAAGCCTCATTGCGCGTTACAAATATAAATATTTAAAAATAGTAAACATTTAAATTTTTATCAAAAAACCACAAATTTATAAGCCCACAATTAGTTACTCATTACACTTTTATAAATACATTACATAATAGTAAAAATTAGTAATAGTAGGGTTGGGCCAAATCACCAAAATTTTTGAAACCAGTGGTTTCTATGGGACAAATTTGCCCGTAGAAATCCAACAAAATAAACCTTATTGTTACTACGATGTCTGACGTCGCTAATACGAAAATTTCAAAATGGCCGCCCAAAATGACGTATTTTTCGAATCATCACCTACTTTTTGGGTAGATACCACTTTTAATATGTCGATATATAGGTTTTGGGAGGTCAAGAAAACTCAAATCTGAACTTTTAAAATGTTTAACACTACCTAAAAGGAGTTGTGTGAATTTGATCATTTTCATTATTTTTTAAAGTAATTATCACTCTGCTTTGCATCAAATATGACTATTATTTTGTCCTTTCAACCATTTACTGTATATTTGTTTTTATCCCCCATGGCTTGAAAAGCATAGGAGGATATTGCGATAGTGCGCATTGTCCATATGGTGTGTGTTCCAGGTTGGTTAGGTCTGTTCAAAAGTTTAAGTCGATTTTAATCGACTTGGGGTTAAGATGTAGTAGGGGTTCCTTCAAGGTCGATGAGGTCAAAGGTAATAGACCAAGGTTACGGCTCACTCGTGGTCACTCGCGCAAAAAAACATCTACGAATCGCCTGCTTGAAGATCCTTCATTTCATCCTTCACCTCACACTCGCAGGACAGTATCCGCCTTTTCTTACTCCCTCCTACACAGCCCGATTCAATGCATCCTCCATTCCCAACCCAACCTCCTACTCTCCTCCTGACTTGCTTCTTCAAAGTCTTCTTTGGACGTCCCCTCGTCCTCAACATCCCACCTCGAACTGAAAGGCTCTTCTTACAAACATGCTATCATACTTCTCAACGTGCCATACCCAACTCTAACTATTTGCCTTAGCAAACCGGTCACAGCTTATTCCAAACACAACAACTGCATCAAGTCCTCAATCTTATCATATCCATCAAGTCACACCCACAATCGCTCTCATTTCATTGCTCTCTCTGTCTCCTCGAATCCATCTCATTTTCGGTCAGACACCATGTCTCGCTACCATTCAGAATCACTGATTCAGCAACAATCTCTTATACACCACCCTTCAGCGTAAAGGATATCTTTACCTTGCAGCAACCTCCCCAAATTCCTAACTCCACCCACCCATACCTCCATTAGATGTCCACAGGTCTCCTCGCATCACCACTCCCATTAACCCTGTCCCCCCCCATGGTAAGTGGAAACTCCTGCCACCGATTCCACATCAACACACAACTTTTCCTCCTGTTCCACCATCACTCCCAGCACACTCTCGCATCTTTACACATAAAATCTCTTGCCAACCACACTCTCTTCATCTCCCATGGATCCATCTTCCCACAATTTTTCACACGTTATGTCAAACAGTTGAATTTTTGCTTTCAACCCTCTTCCCACACACGCAACATGGGTCTACTTTACTAACACCTCCCCTCCCCCCGCTCACTGGGCCCACTATGTCAAGCGTTTACTTCAAGACCTTATTCTCAAAGGACTCTTGCATTTTTCAACAAAATTCTCCCTCAGATAAAACGATCTCACACATTTAAAACAAGTCATCAGCATATACAACATCTCACTCATCAAACCCTCTTTTGCACTCTCCGTACTACGTCAATCACAATTGCAAAAACAATGGCGAGAGTATAGAACCTTGATGCCACAACCACCTTCACCTCAAAACTTTAGAAAATCAGGACCCCACTCTAACTCTTGTCTTTGCTCCTTATACAAACTCATCACTGCTCTAACCATTGCTTCTGCTATACCGGTCTTCCTCATTGTCCACTCAATCATTTCTGTACTCTATCACAGCCTTCTCCAAGTTACAAAAAAACCCCACATAAGCGTCTTCCCTTTAGCTTGATATTCCTTAAGCCACCTCCTCAAATAAACACTGCATCTATCATTCCCTCCCTGGCATAAAACCAATTGCATCTCATCCACTTCAACTATCTTCCGAATCATATTCTCTAGACCCTTCATTGAGCTCACACCCTATATGCCGCCACAACTCATTGGAACCCCCTTTTCCCCTTTAAAAAATTGGAACTACCACCCTCACTGCCCCCTCCTCCGGCATTCCTCCTCCATCTAAACACTCTCTGGACACACACTCCATCATCAAACAATATTCAGATCTCTTCCACTCGCAATAATCATCTCAACACTCACCTACGAGGGTCCAAAATGTGGCCAATGACAGGACTCATGTGAAAGCAATCGCTGCATGGAATAACGTACATGTAGCATGTCAGGCTAAAGGTATCTAAATTGTCATGATTATTATATTTTTAGTCTGATTTATAGCTTAAAAAAAACGAAATGGTTGAAAGGATAACAAAAAACTTATATTTGAGCAAAGCATTGTGAATAATTAATTACAAAAAAAGTTGAAAATTATCAAATTCCACACCATAAATCCAGTTTGGTAGCCCAGGGTGGTTAAGTGTGTAAAAAGGGTCAGATTTGAGTTTCTTGACCCCAAAAACCTATAGGAATATACAAGTGGATCTACCCAAAAGTAGGGATGAGTCGAAAAAAAAAAAATATATCATTTTTGGCCTTGGTCCACATTTGACTTTGCGTATATTGTATGCGACTTGTCAGTGCTATCGTATGTAAATATATAAGGTGTATTTTTTGGATTATACGGTCAAATTTTGGTTCCATAGTAAATCTATTCTATGTTTTAAAGTCATTTTTTTTTTGTCAGAAATATTAAAAAGTCAAGATTTGCATTACAACCCTTAGTATCTAGTACCAGTTATTACATGTACACAACATATCCAAAAGACACAAATGATATTAATTAATTGCACATACCCTAATCAACTTAATATCCCTTTCTACATAACTCTACCCTCAGTTATTCCGACGTTCGCGTTTCCCATCTCGACAGCTCACACTTACAACGTGACTAGGGCGGCGCCACACCATGACCAGATGACGTCACCACTCTCAGCCCATTTTTGTGTCACTGTATGTCCGATAGGTTTTGGTGGAGAGTCTCCCGTATGGGTGATAGACACAGAGCGTTATTGGTCGTGTTTAGTTTGTGATTCCCCCTGCTAGTGTCCTGTTGTTTTCTTGGTGTTGAGACGCAGAGGGGTTAAATTGAATCATGATGCCAGGCGCTAGTCCCGCTCCACCCTTCCCCAGGTGTATCAGTTCACCCTGCGGCGACAACTCTCCCTCATGATCTGTGAGCATCATATACCCCGTCCTCCATCCTAAGGACCAAGACGTTTTCGACCCCGGACATGCTACCCGACACGAGATGTGATCAATGTCACATGCCACGACTACCCTTGTGCGGTGCACACAGTTTCTCTATTCTCTCTCCATCACTTTGTCGCTCATTCTGCTGTGACCTACAGCAGGGATTTTTCATCGTCCCACACCTAGCTAATCTAGGTGATGACTGTATGTCTGAGTCCCAGGGACAGTACAGGACGGTGGTCCATTACATGTATGACCATATAGTCGTCTTAACCATGATGCGACGCCACTAGGATCACCAGCCACCCCGGCATCCTTAGAGATAATACTGCGTCGCGCACTATCCCCCCCAAGTCCACATCTCATCTCCGGCCTCCCTGGTTTCTTTCAGATGTTGACCCAACGGCGTTTGTTGGTGTGTTTGACGGCCATAACCTACCCCATACTGTCGCGCGTCTCCCAGAGTAGCAACGCGGTGACTCGCCACGCCCACCCACACCCCACGTGCCCACCAACGCCATCTGACCGACAAGCGATCAATAACCACCACCACAGCAGGGCGAACCCCGCCCGCCCCCGTGCCCCTTGTGCGTTGGGGGCGTGCATGAATGTTTACATGGACACGTACACTTGTGCAACCCCTGAGACCACGTTAAAAGAATACAAAAAGACACTGTGTGCACATGTGCACATCAAAAACGTGTGCACAAAACTATTGCACACGAAAATATCTAATAAACCAATTACACCCACCAAGAGCGAATAGGCGTTTAAAAACATGTTATGATTAAAAATATAGGTCTTCAATGAATACTTAAAATTTTGCAGTGACATGCACACTTAATTGAAATTGGAGTTCATTCCACTGTTAAGGTGCAGCTGCTGCAAATGTTCTACTTCCATACGACGTAGACGTTTTCGCTGGTGGTATAAGCAAAGTTTCATACCTGTCATCTTAAAAGTACGCGTTTTCCGAATATATTCAGTCAAGAGTTCCGAGATATTTTGGGGCCAACCCGTAAGGCTTGTATCAACAGCAAAAATTATCAACAATTTCTTTTGCGATCTAGGCAAGACAATGGGTTCGTGTAAACACTGGTGATATGTTGACGCTTCTTCACTAAAGGGCCCACCATTCATCCCTCCCCCACCCATCGCGCGCGAATTCCTGAAATCTTGCTTGCAGCTTTGCATTTCACGTCAGGTGGAAAACGAATTAATCAAACTGTTACAACAATCTAATCGTGAGCTGACGAAAGCATGGACGAGTTTCTCAGTGCTTTCACGATTAAGATATGTGCGAATTTGCCCAATCTTTCTAAGGGAGAAATTTGCGGCGCGACAAATGTTATTGATGTGAGACGTCATACTGAGATGAGTATCAATTGTAACACCAAGGTTACGTGCAGCATTAACTGCTTGCACAGAATCAGAACCAATCATGACGGAGTTGATAGGTGTAGTATTCCTTACAAATTTCTAAGTGAATTTGAAGAATTTCAGTTTTTGCGCCGTTCAATTTCAACTTATTCGCTCTCATCCAGTACTAATCGTATATACAAGGGAGTTCAAGTCGAGAGAACAGCGGCGAGTCTTTCGGTAGAATTGAAAAGCATATACATCTGTGTGTCATCGGCATATACCATCAATTCAATACCCTCATGTGACCGAATAACATCCTCAAGTGGCGCAGTGTACATTATGAAACCAATCGGTCCTAACACAGACCCCTGAGGAACACCGTCATCAAGTGAAGATAGATCTGACTCGACACCATCAATCACAACAGACTGTACGCGACCCGATAAATATGACTGGAACCAACGAAGTGCTGACCCTCCAATACCATAACGATTTGATAGTCTCTGAAGTAGTACATCATGATCGATAGTATCAAAGGCTGCGGTTAAATCTAGGAGTATCAACACAACGTCGCCATGCACATCCACGGCACGTAGAATATCATTTAAAATGCGTACAAGCGCAGTCTCTGTAGAGTGGTATTTGCGATATGCCGATTGCCTAGCACCATAAAGATTGTACGTATCAAGATGTCCGGTTATCTGTGTAGCAACACATCGCTCAACGATCTTTGACATAAATGACAGATTTGAGACTGGACGATAATTTTTCAAACAGTCTGGGTCCAATGTTGATTTTTTAATTAGAGGCTTCAGACAGGCTTTCTTGAAAATTCCCGGTACTATGCCAGATGCTAAGGAACGGTTCACAATTTCACAAATAATGGGCAGCAATTCATCAATGCACACTTTAACTAGTAACAACGTTTTTCCCGGAACGAATGTTTGATCGCTGGCTTCTCTTAAAAGAAGTCGGGGCAAAATTTTGGACAACTTAAGGAGTTGATGTTAGTTGAAGAGTTCAAACAGTGTCTACATCCAGCTATCAAAACACATCTGGATGAAAACAAAATTGATAGTTTGCATGAAGCAGCCATAAAGGCCGATGATTATGCATTGACACACAAGTTGAGTAATACTAGTAGGCCTAGCCAAGAATTTACTAGGTACACCAAATACAACATTAAGTCGGGTTCTAACAAATTTTAAGCGTCTCATGGTAGCACACAGGAGGGGAAAACCCAAACAGGTTCCCATGAAAAAGGGAGCAAAGAAAATAGTAGTGCTAATCAAAAGCATGGGATGGGACCCAAATCACAGTTCACATGCCATCACTGTAAAAAGCCAGGACATACAAAGTCACGGTGTTGGGAGATACATGGCTATACACCCAAAATGGAGAGAGCCAAAAGTGAGTCAAAACCAATAGGTTGTGCAGTTACTTTGAGGTCAAAAGTTCATTCTTCTGTTCAGAAACAAAAAAATCCCACAAAAGGGAAATGACACAGAAAAAGTAAGGGATGACTTTAAGCCTTTTGTTTTGGAGGGATTTGTGTCACGTTCAGGTGATAGTTTAGATCCAAAACCCATTAGAATCATGCGGGACACGTGCTGTGCAGTCTATGATATTGGATGATATTGGAAGATGCACTTCCATTTGATATTGAGAGTTCCACAGGAACTAGTGCATTGATTCAGGGGATAGGTATGGATTGTATTAGTGTCCCTCTTCACAAAATGAATTTGAAATCAGACTTGGTTTCTGGAACTCTCACAATTGGTGTTAGACAAGAACTCCCAGTAAAAGGGGTATCCATGTTGTTAGGGAATGATTTGGCAGGGGGAAAGTACTCCTAGATCCCATAGTTTCCCAGGTGCCCTGTACAGTGGATAAATTTGATGAGGAAATAGACATTTTCCCAGCATGTGCAGTAACTAGGTCAATGACCAGAAAAGCCTCACAGGAAAACAGTGAGCAGGTGATGAGTCAAAATACTCATATATATAGGAAGAGCGTCAAGGATGACTTGGTCCCAAATTTAGAGGATTCTTTTCTCTCAAAGTTAGAGGAATTTGGAGGTCATCTTCCCTCTTCAGGGAAGACTAAATTCCCTGTTAGTGAAAATCCAGCCCCTGAGCACAAACAAAGTGACAAGCTGGTAAATAATGAAAATCTAGCCGCTGAGTATGATAGAGTTAGGGACTGTAAAGGAGACCCTTTAAGCCATGACAAGCTGGTAAAATGAGCAACAAAGTGACCCCGCACTTAGGAAGTTAGGTGAGAGGGCATTGACACAACAGGAAGCCGAGCAAATTCCTGTATGTTTCTACAAGCAAAATGGTGTCCTCATGAGAAAATGGCGGCCACATGCACCCGATGCACTTGTAGATAAGGAATGGAAGGTTGTGCATCAAATTGTAGTACGAAAGGTATACCATAGGGAAGCGATAGGCAATGCCCATGATAGTCCCATGGCAGACCTTAGGTTTTGAGAGAACACATACCTAATTAGAAGTCATTTTGGTGGCCTATACACTCAGAAAAGATGTGTCTGAGTATTGTAAGACTTGTCACACATACATGTCAAATGGTGGCAAGCCCAATCACAAAATTCCTACTGCTCCCTTGCAACCGATACCAGCATTTGATGAGCCATTTAGTAGGGTCTTATAGATTGCGTAGGACCACTTCCAAAGACCAAGTCAGGAAATTAACAGTATTACTGACCATCATGTGTGCTTCCACAAGATTCTCTGAGGCTATTACCCTTGAAAAATATTAGGGCACAGATATAAGTGAAGCCTAACAAGTTTTTCAATCTAGTAGGCCTTCCAAAATCAATTCGTCTGATCAAGGATCAAATTTCAATGTCAGGTTTTGTTCCAACAAGTCATGGACCATTTGGGAATTTCCCAATACAGTTCTTCAGCATACCCCCCAGAAGCCCCAGGGGCCCTATAAGGTACCACCAAACTTGGAAAACAATTATCAAAAACTTATTGTTTTGATTTGGAGGGATTGGGATGAGGTCGTTCATCTCCTATTATTTGCTACCAGGAGGCTGTACAAGAGTCATTCGGATTCAGTTTTGTGTTCCACTTGAGTTGGTGTTTGGTCACAAGTAAGGGGACCATGAAACTACGAAGAAAAGTGGTTGTGTGGACAAATCCTGATTGTGAAATATCCATAGGCTCAGAGATCCACAGAAATTGCCAACCAAATCTCAAGAGCCAGGCAAAAATGAAAACATGGTATGACAAGAGGCAGAAACAGAGTATTCAAACCAGGTGACAAAGTTTTGGCGTTTTTTTTTTTCTGTTTCCATACAGGGCATCCTTTGCCAAAGCCAAGTATTCAGGACCGTATGAGATTTGAGAATAAAGTGGGAGACTTGACTATGGTGATCAAAACACCAGGTAGACGTAAAAGTCGACAGTTATTTCACTAAATATGCGCAAAGAGTATAATGAAAGAGGTGATGATACTAGAAGCCTGCGTGTGTAATGTCAGGTTCCCCCCCATGTTAGTGATGATGTGCAAATGATGCATCACTGAGTCAGTACCTGAACAAGACAGCACTGTAAACAACAGAAAATGATTATGGTGACAAATTGAACAAGGCGGTTCTCGAACCACAAAGTTCCCCTGCCCAGTGAAGGAGCTTAAGAACAAAAAGCAACACTTTTAAGATCTCAGGGAAGATTGTGATGGAAATAAGTGGTTCTTGAACCACTGAGGCTCATCCATTGACATGACCTCGAAACTTTTTGGCACTGAACTGTTGAACCACACGCAACAAGTTTCATCTTACCACAGGATAGTGATTTGACCTTGAATTACCACCACATGACTTTCAAATGACCTTCAAAAAATGTGGCATTGAATGTTGACCACAGTCACTAGGTTTCATGACCCTACAACCATGTGCAAAGTTTCAACACTGAATGTTGACCACACCCACCAAGTTTCATCCTCCTACCACATGTTTAGTGATTTGACCTTAAATGATCCCACATGACCTTGAAATGACCTTCAAAAATTTTGGCACTGAATGTTGACTACGCCCACCAAGTTTCATTCTCCTACCACATGTTTAGTGATTTGACCTGGGATGACCCCTCATGACTTGAAATGACCTTCAAAAGTTTTGGCACTGAATGTTGACCACACCCACCAATTTCATCCTCCTACCACATGTTTAGTGATTTGACCTTGAATGACCCCAAATGACCTTCAAAAATGTCAGCACTGAATGTTGACCACACCCACCAAGTTCATCTTCCTACCACATATTTAGTAATTTGACCTTGGATGACCCCTCCTGACCTTAACATGACTTTCAAAAATTTTGGCACTGAATGTTGACCACACCCACCAAGTTTCATCATCCTACCACAACAGATAAGGTTTATAGCAATTAACTCCATTTTTGCCTATTTTTGACCCCATTTGACCTTTGACCAATGCCACATGACTCTCTTCCGAACTCATCCACAGACTATTTGAGTGACATCTATGGTGCGAAGATGGACACCCGTACTTGCTCCAATCAAAAGATATCGTGTTGACAACGTTTATTATAGCAATTTAGCCCTATTTTTGCCCTTATTTGACCCTATTTTTGACCACATTTGACCTTTGACCAATGTCACATGACCCACTTTGTATCCCACCCACCGCCTACTTGAGATACATCTATGTTGCAAAGATGGACTTCCACACTTGCTTAGTTCCGAAGATATCGCGTGGGACGCGCACACACACACGGACGGCTATCATTTCTATAGTCCCCCTTCGCCAACAAAAGTTGACGGGGGACCAAAAATTCTGACATACTTGCCAATTTAGACAAGAAACTAGGTCACCTCCCACAAGGTGAATTAAAAGCATTAATTCACAAGTGGGAAAACATATTTCCTGATGTACCCAGTGAGACACATATCATAACTCATGACATTGATGTAGGTGAATCGGATCCGATAAAGCAACATCCTTATAGAGTGAATCCAATCAAGTTGCAACATATCAGAAATGAGGTGAAATACATGTTAGACAATGGAATAGCAGAACAGAGCAATAGTGAATGGAGCTGTATTCTGGTTCCCAAACCTGAATGTTCAGAGTTGTGTTTTGTCAGCAGATTTTCGAAAGTCCACTCGGTTCCAAAACCGACTCATATCCAATCCCACGGATTGATGATTGCATAGATCGAGTTGGAAATGCCAAATTTGTTAGCAAATTTGATTTGTTGAAGGGGTATTGGCAAGTTCCCCTCGCTGACCGTGCCAAAGAAATTTCAGCCTTTTGTACGCCCGATGGCCTATACCAATACAAAAAGAATGGCATTTGGTCTCAAAAATTCTGCCGCAACATTTCAAAGGTTAGTGAACAGAGTAGTTGCAGACATAGAAAATTGTGAAGCCTATGTGGATGATCTCCTTGTGTACAGCGAGACATGGGAGACCCCTGAGACCTGCAGCTCCATCAATGGTTTGAGAAATTATCTCAAGCGGTTTGACTTTGAATCTGGACTGAAAAGTGAAATTTTGCCAGGCTAATGGCACATACTTGGGCATGGTTGTAGGACAAGGCAAATTAGGCCAATCACTGCAAGTTTTGAAGCACTTGAAAATTTGCCCACCCACGATCAAAAGATATCTCATGAGCTTCTTAGTATAGGTCGGGTAATTTATCAGAAAATACTGTCCAAATTTCTCAGAAATTGCATGTTCGCTGACCAACCTTCTGAAGAAAAAACACAAATGTGTGTGGGTCAGAGCAATGCCAAAAAGCGATTTGAGAAAATCAAGTCTATTTTGATGAATGCGCCAGTTTTGTAGCGCCAGACCTTTCAGAAACAATTCCAAGGTGGCATTTGATTTCCAGTGATGTAGGCTGGTGGTAGAGTCGCATGACGCAAGATGAAAATGATGTAGGTCATCCTGTATGTTTATTTCTCAAAGAAGTATTGACAACATCAGAAAACTACATCACAATTGAGAAAGAATGTCTTGAACTGCTATTGTCATTGCAACATATTGAAGTGTACTTGCGTACACAGTGCCCCCAGTTCTAGTGTATCACGGATCACAATCCGGTGACTTTCAGCCCAAGATATAAAACAGAAATCAGAGACTTTCAGGTGAGTTTAACTCTACAAGAATACACTCTGGACATAAGACATATCAGAATAAACAGAAAATGTCTTGGCAGATGCCTTTTCCAGATCTGCTAAATTTTGTTCAGAAATTTCGCATTACCACTGTAATACAGAGTGAAAGCAGCACTACTTTCCGTACATTATAAAAGTGTAAAATTTGTGTTGCACTTTGTAAACTTGTATGTAAAATTAACCACAAAAGGTTAAAGGTATAAAGCCAGATTTTGGAAAATTTTCATTTCATTCAAATTTTCTTTTTAAGGGGGAGGATGTTATAATTACCCTCAAAATTTTTGATTAAAATATTATTTTTATCTCAATTTTTATTTGAAGAAAAGATTTCTCACAGGCAAAGTACTTTGTTTATGATAAACCAGAGCATCAATGTTGCAGTAGCCTATAATATGATGCCATTCAAGACAACACACTCCCTTTATATATTATTTACACTAGAACATTACACATTAATACAATTTTGTTTATGATATAAATCAACACCTGGAATGGAGATTTGCGGGGATCCCCCTTGCTGGCATCACATGACAGTATTGAGGTGAAATTGTCCCAAAACTGGTGCATGTGGGATGAACTCAATACACTCTGAGACGCAGTTTGTTTGTAAGGCCACTTCTGACTGGTTGGAGTGAAGAATTTTGGGCTGTTTCAAGTTAACCAGTGTCAAGGTTAAAGGCACTGCTACGGATTTAAATACCACCTAGGGTCACACCTGGCCATACCAGTACACGTACTATGCATTCTAAAGTTTGGCCCTGGTTTTTCAAGTACACATATTTTAAGTATAGTATCCTTTTGAAAGTGAGAAGTTAGTATGATAGTGGCAATGGAAAAATCCTTCTTTGATTATGGAAACGACTTTCCTAATAAAAGAGCAAACAAATTAAACATGGCTATAAGATAATGGAATAGCATGTAGGCCGAATGCTGTTAATTAGGTCCCCATGATGAAAAATAACATCTTTAAGAAACTTTTAAAAACTATTGTTTGTTACCCTTTTTATACGGTAAATTCGACGGGTTTCTTCACAATAAAAAACAAAACCATTTATTTAAACTTTATGTCCTTGTCGTCAGAGCTACAATCTACAGTTGGAACTTGTTTTAGACAGATATTTCATGTAAGTAGCTTTGAGTTAAGTCCATTTGCAGTTATAATATAGGCCTACTTTGATTTTTTCAAACGATGCAGAATGGAAATAATAAACCCTCACCATACTTTTGGATCATGTTAATAACAGCACTCAATTGAACACAATTTTCCTCTAATGTGATTGATTCCCAAGTCTTTAGATGCGATGTAGGCCCTACCTATTAATTTAATCTTTTGTTTTATTTTTTTGTGTTCAAATCTGTATAACTTGTTATCTTTTAAATTCTGTTAACACTTCAAAGAGTACCATGCCTGGACAAAGTTTGTTTTCAAAAAAACATTTCACACAATTGCAATACAACTTTTCCAAGATCAAGTGTAAAATGAATAGGTATTAGAAATTAATGTTTCTTATTTGTATGAACAATAACCTTTATAGTGTGAAAAGACAAATGACTATTGATTCTTTGTCTTTACCACTATATTTAATTTGCCACGTAAATAAGAAACATAATTAACCAGGAAAGTCCTTCAAAAAGGACACTCTGCCCTAATGATCTAGCTCCGAATTAAATTAGGCTTGATTTTTGGCATATACCGAACACTTTGACAATAGGGTACAAATCAAAGATCTACACCTCTTTGGAATCTTCCATCATACTTACTTCAGTAAAAATTACTACATAAGTTCCATGAGATGATAATTGTTTTCACAATTGTTTTAAATTTACATAAAAGTCTCTATTAGGCCAACAAGTTATTGTTTTTCAATGGGTTTCGCTTCCTTTGTCTGTAGGGAGGGTGTTGATTTGGGTGTTGGGTGGGTAGGAGAGGGGTGGTGGGGGGTTGGGGGGTAGGCGTGGGTAAGAAAGTGGAGATATGGGGGGTTTGTGGGGGGGGGGGGGGGGGTGGTAGGCAGGTTGGGGGTGGGTTGGGGTGTTGGGGGGTAGGAGGGGTGTGGAAGGGGTGGGATTGTGATTTGGGGGGAGGTGGGGGGGTGGTAGGTTTCTTTGGTGGTGGCAGGTGGCAGATGGGGAGGGGAGGTGTGGGGGGGGGGGTGAGTAGATATGAGGTGGGTCGAGGGGGGGGGGGGGTGAGCTTAGGAGGAGTGTGGGGGGGGTGTGGGTTGGGGGGGGGGGGGGTGTTAGCAGAAGGTGGGGCTATGGGTCTTTTTCAAGCTAACTTAAAAGGTAACTAGTGTCGTTTTGTTCTTACTGGTATTGTCTGGGTGTGGTTTATTTATAACCATGCTATTTGAAAGTCATAATACAGGAACCAACACTTCAACACATTGCTTTTCGGGATCCATCTTGCTCTCATCCCCTTGACTTTACCTAATGGAGTTGAGATTTTTTACATCACCTGACAGCCGTTAGCCTAATTGTTGCCTAATCCTACGTCAAATTCGATCTACTCTGGAAGAAATAGCCCATTTTTGGTATTTTCTGTCCTAAAAGGACAGAAATTATAACGCATTGCCTTGGCCTCAGTGGCCACCGTGAATATAAAACATTGTTACTAACATCAAACCGCCTCATCAAAATCAACTGAAACTTTGGAATTACTTTTTCTCGGGATCTCCAAAGGAACATAAACACAATGGAGTGTTAGAGAATACCACATGCACCTTTATGATTTGAATTGGCCCTGCATTAACCTGCCATGTACCTTACGCACTTGTTTACTAGGTCAAGGGTCACTTTAAAATTTTCAGAAAAGGGCGTTCCCATTGTTTAAAGCCGGGTGTTTTTACATCTTTAAATGCATACCAGAGTATTAATTCACCCTGAAAGACACCAAAATTTTTATTTTTTATGTGTACATTGCAATAGTAAATGGTACTTCATTGTCATACGAATTTACTAATATATGATTTGAACTCCACAAAAATACACTTCACCATTGGGCTAATTTTACCCCACTTATAATACCAGGCTAGGTTTTAACACTTTTAACACTTTTATCCCATGAAAAAAATATTGAAAAAGCAAAACAATTTCACACTTCAGTAAATGTGACAAGTACAAGGTTAGATGTAATCATGCAAGTTCCCAAGAAATAACAGTTGGTTGCATTTACCCTTCTTCATAGTAGTGCAGAGGTTTTTGAACTAAATCCCATAATACATTGCAATTGGCCTATTGTTCTGTACTACCCATATGTTCCTTAATTAGGGCAGTGTAAAGAATTTTAAGGAGCACAAAACCTTTCATATTACTTTTTTTTTAAAGTACTAGTGTTTTGTGTGGGGCCGGAATGGGTGTAAAAGGTCGACTTTTAATTTTAAAATGGATTTTTGTGGGATCAATGCCGGGATCATGCAGGGAGTTATTGAGGTGAAATGTACAAAACTGATGCATTTTTGGATGTTCTAATTAATGCTCTCCATTAGGTAGCTGTGTGTTCCAAGGCCACTTATGATTGATTGGATTGAGAGAATTTTGCTGTTTCAAGTTAACACAGTGCAAGGGGTTCAAGTTTCAGCATATTACTATAGTCTGCACTTTTTGAACCATATGTGACCATTGCATTCGTAATTAGACCTTGCATAACTAAGCACTATCTTCGGGAGCAACTAGGAATGCGTGTAAGTACACAATGGTACCACAAGGCACATGGATTTTAGACCCTGGGAAGATATTGGTGGAAAAACAATGAACAAACTACCCTTCGGTGCAATAACATACTATCATCTACCATATAAGCTGAAATTTATTGCCAAGGGGTTCCAGACTGGCTGCAAATGCAATTCCTCTCTAGGCCAGCATTGATGATAATGCATGGCTTTCAGCTAAGTTCACACAGCATGCATCTACATTTTAGGAAACAACGATTCAGAATAATCTTTGCCTACCAACACAATTCATGCCACAAACACAAAAGGACAAAAGGCCCCAAAACGCACTCATGTTCAGAATTTTTCAAAATCCACAACATAACTTTTCATAAGAAAGGTCAATTACTTGCAATCCCTCGAGTTTCAAAAAATTGGATACGAACAATGAGAGACCAAAAAAAAAAAAAAGGAAATAGGTTTATGAGAGAACATTGGGTTTTTTTTCCTAACTCTAATTTTGCTTTCACGTGATGACCAATAGCCGATATTATAGGCTAAAAAACAGCGGTCCCCGACCGCAAGTGTCGTCTGCCCATCGCGGTTTGTGAATGGGGCAATGTCACATGAGGTCACGGAGCTCAAGAAGTCCATGCGGTGTTAATTTAGATGTAATTTTTGTGAATTCCACTTGGTCATCTAGTCAAGTATGTTTTATTCATGATTCTGTAGAAATATCTATTTTTAAGACTTGGAAACTTTGTGAAGAGTATATAATGGAGAATTTGAGTTAAGGTGCAACGGGAGATTTCACATGTCAGGTACCCCTAAAAAAAGTAATGTACTGATTTTTTACCCTGATAGTAAAGCTTCCATCCAAAATACCCCGTCTTAAAGGATTAAGCTGAAAATGTTTTCTTTGGTACAAAAATTGTGAATTTCTATTTCGTATAGAGCAATACGAAATTCAGCCTATGTTTTACATTGAATATAAGTCTAATCAAAATCGCCTTTTTATATAATACAAGAACGACGATCATTGTGCGTTAACATACGACGACAGACACATACACTGTGCAGCAAAGGGAGGGCCAAATACAAGGTACGAAATCTATTTGAGTGTCCTAATCTATCGGAAATTACTAATTATGACCCAATATTGGGTGCCTCAAATCCTCGTTGCACCTTTAAGTCTTGCCCCCCAGCAGTATTACCAGGACTGGGAAGGCTATACAGTTAATAACTTATTTAGCTATTTAAAATCTACAATGAATGGTAGATTTGAGCTTTACATATTGCCAGATTTTTATAATATTGGATGCCGCCGGAGCTTAATAGTTGAACTGTGTGCTATCGTCTTTTAAGCCAGAAGAGCTTCAGTTTTGGAATCAAAAAGAAATTCCAGTTTGTGGTCCTAAATGAGGACATTAGCGACAGACTGATGGTGGTAGAATACCTGGACTGTATTGCAGAATATTAGTGTCGAGGGAAACCCCATCGTCTTGAACTGCTGGACAAAATTACTTTTAGGACTGAGAAGATTCCCATGGAATATATTACCCGAGGAGTTTAATGTGAACTTATGCGCTGTCATTTTGGAGTCTTCACTGTGAGGACATATCATCGTTGAACTGCAACGCTTCTTGTGGACATTAGTGGACATTCTTGTTCACAATTAAGTATAAATCTTATAAATTGTGTGTAATCTTACTATGTAATGTTGTTTGGACATACCAAATTCTTGAGCCGAATCAATTAAAGATCATTAAATCTGTTTTATTATATAAAATTCAGATCACTTGTGCACAAGGCTCATTTATTTGTGTTTGAAAGGTATTTTTGACCTTTGACGCCTACGAGACGTCATAACACTAATGTTATGACCCTGAACACTGATTAAAGTCTAGTGAAGACTACCCAGTTTAAATAATAAATACAATACAAATAAATAATTAAAAACTGGAAATAAAAGCCAGTATTATCACAGGGGCGGCCTCTCTCACCAAGGAGAGCTGTATTAATGCCGCCCGAACAGTAACAACACAAATATAATTATGAGAGTGTGTACACCACTGGACCAATCAAATTGACTCAAGTAGTTTAATAGTTGTGTTGGGGAAATTTACCGGGTTCCGAATTTGGCTGACCAAATCTGGAACCTGCGGTCCCAGCGAATTTGGCCAGAATTCGCCGAGATCGCAATCCAAAAATCCTTAAAATGGACTCAGGACATTCACCCTAGTCCTGGCCGAACAAATACCAGCCAAACCTTGTGAATTTCTACTCGAATCGGGAGCTAACCGATACATCTCACCGGTCAGGTAGAGCCCCAAAGGGAAAAGAGGCCTGACAAGCATGATGGGATCGCCGGTGACGTCAGTGGTGTGACGTCATCGGGGATCACCTGAATAGAAATTTGTGTATATTAGTTTTGGGGGTCATCTTGTGCATCAAAGATGATGCAATTTGTTATTATCGACATTGGAAACCCTAAGGAGATTTCAAATATGAGAGAGTTAAGCCGTTTCACCTCAGGGATTGAGTGAGTGACCTAACAAGGTGATGATTGACTTACATCTCTTTCCAGTCTTTCCAATGTTTCAACAGTGAGGTTTAGGTTGTCATTGGTGTGAGAAAATGCCACCCATTCTGAGGCCAGGTCTGCACAATCCAGCCTAAATACCATACACAGCTCTTTCACTGCAAAGACAAACAACATCATCAGGTATTAAATCCAAATTCCATTTACATACATTTCCCATTTCCAGAAAAATAATGCCATTAGGGGACAACAAACAAACAAACAAACTTGTTTTACTGGCCTGATTGACCCAGATTTTGCATTTTGGTAGATTTTGTTTTATAGTTTTGACAAAATCATGTAAAATCAGCCGTTCTTTATTCATGATGTTGCCAGGGACTCTTGTAAAGACTTTCAGTCTCCCTGAAAATAACTCAGGTTTTTCCCACTTAATACAAAGTTAGATCTGTATTAAACACCCCATGTAAAAATACAGCAAGTAAACTTGCGTCATCCCCCTGGCAAGATGGCAGTCTGGAACATGACCTCAGATGACCTTTGACCTTGGTCCATGACCTTTGACATCATCCACACATGAAGGAACCCCTATTGCACCTTAACCCCAAGTCTGATATAAAATTGGATGGATTTGAGCACAATATTTCAAGTAATTGGTCGAGCTATGAGTTTTTAAAAACTTGTGCGAGGCGCGCAGCGATGAGCACAATTTTTTTAAAACTCATAGCGAGACAATTACTTGGGAGTATTGTGAGAAAAAAATCCATCCAATTTTATCATTATTTTGCTTTCAGAATCTTGTGTCCTTTATTTCATTTTGAGAATGTAAATATGCACAACCAGAAACTAGGAATCGGACACAAGACACCCGAGTCCTGGCACCAGACAACTGGCTCCAGACACTTGACACCCAAAAACTGACACTAGACATCCTACACTAAACATCTGACACCGACACCTGAACCTGCACCCAACATCTGACACCCAAAACTTGATAACCAAAATGACACACAACATACATCTGACACCTAACATTGACACCCAACATTCAATACCTAACACCCAAAACCCGACACTGACACCCAACATCTGACACCCGAAACTTGACAACCAACATACATCCAACACCTGACACCCAACATACATCCAACACCTGACACCCAACATACATCCAACACCTGGCACCCAACATACATCCCACACCTGACACCCAACATCTAACACTGACACTGACTGAATATCTGACATCAAAAACCTGACACCTGACACCAACACCTGACACTCAACATTTGACACTCGATACCTGACCCCCAACATCTCACACCAACGCTTGACAACTTACATCTTCATCAGACACCCAAACCAATCACCCAACATCTGACACCCAACACTTGGTACCAAATGCCCGACACCTGACCTGACACCGAACCCCAAACACCTTATTCCTGACACCCAACATCAGACACCGGGCATTTAACCCTGACACCGTACACTGCCATGACACCAGGAACCAATTACCACCAAGACCAGAAGGTACTAAGAAATAAAACCAGAAGACAGCAAGACAAAAACTCATGAAACCCCTCCAAAAAAATGGATCATCCTTAAACTATCTCAACCAATCAGTAGCCTAACTCAGCCAACTGTCCAATTAATCAAAATAATTGGACAGCACAATTACTTCACTATCTGTGACATGAGCCATTCATGTTTATGGCTATTTCAACTGGGTACCAAGATAAGAGAGGAAGGATTCTGAAAACAAAATAATGGTTTAATCGGACTTAAACTTTTCGAGGAGACGCGAAAAACCGAAAAACCTAACAAAACCTAACCAACTGATACACACATAGGACACTCGCAATAATCCATCTGCATTCAAGCCAGGGAGATAACAAATACAGGTGATATACTTGTATGATTTGTGATGTGAATATGGGAAAACCGCCACATGTCGCACAGGACAGTTTGAAAAAAGAAAGAAATAAAAAAAACTGTTATATTGTACGACTTTATTTTTTTGTCAGATGGATAAGGCGTACTTTGATGTGTGATACAAGAACATTGATAAAGTACATTGATATATTTAAAAATTAATATTTCAAAACTCTGCAGTGATAGTTAAAACCCAAAATAAAATTTATTTCCCACATGTGGGGGGTTTTTCCCAGTCCACATCACATTTGTGTTTAAAAAATTAACAATTGAAATGCCATACAGATTTTAATGCTTTTGCATCTGTATTATAAAGGGATAGTGAAAGTGTGCACATGGAAAGATTAGAAAACAGGTTACAATTTCAACAGGGAGAAAGAAACATGCATTGCATACTAGAACATTGGGAACAAGTATAACATGGACATACACACATGCCTAAGAGTGAAAAACCCTGGAACAAAATCTCTGGACTCCACGCCTGGCAGGGAATTGAACGCCGGACCTTTCGCACACAAGGCGAACGCTTAACCACTAAGCCACCCTTATTCCATGTATCTGGTGTGAATGAATTCTCGCCATACTTTACTGTCCACACTTAATGCATGTGCGCTTTGCACCAAGAATTATCAATGTTATGGATCGATTATCAGACAGATTAAAATGTACGTCTCCTATTCCAATCATGCGTTACAACAAAACGTTATCCAACATTATGCGTCCGAAAAATTAGAGGTCGGTCTCATTAAGCATGTCAAGTAATAATTTTTGTGATCAACAAAGACACATTTTCAATGCGGACCTTTTAATTGACCCCTGACCCATGCGATATCAGATTTTGGACTTAGACTTTATGTGAGGCCAGTGAAAAATACAGTACACAGTGTTGGTTTTTTTAGAGTATAAGATTAAAAGGAGTCAACAGTCGGGTAATTCGGACCGTTTTGGAGTGATTTGGGTGCGTTTATCAATTGGAAACTAAGTAATGGATGTTAAAAAAATTTAAAGATCTTGGCATGACTTCGGGTTTGTTAAAGTTAACAACACAACAGAAGTGAATGTACTAGCAACCCGACTTCTTTTTGTACGGTTTCAGCAGACTACCCCATAGGTAAGTTTCGCGCCAATATTTCAATCCGTTTTGCTGTGACAGCTAAAAACATTGATTTTGTGAGCCCCAGAGTACTGTGTAAAACTAATCAAATGGTCAATCAAAACGGAGTACACTTTCGCTAATAACCAAACCAAACATTAAGTCACAGGGTGAATGAGAAAAAACGAGAGCATCAAGGATTTTGGGTGTGGCTTACTCCAGAGGTGTGGCGTTGAGTTGTGCAGTGAGTGTGAAACAAACTAATTAAGTGCAAATTCCCTTATCCTAACGTCCCTTAACTTGGCATTTTTTCCACTTTGCAAAAATCACGGAGCGGACCCGTTTGTTTTGGGGAAATTGCCCCTAGATCTAACAAGAAAAATAACGCTACCCACCTTTTTTGCGGTGATAGTCAGGGAGGTAGTCTTTTTCCGAAAAGGCTGTTTGGGATATAGGCCTATAAGCCAGTGAAATTTGTTCATGGTTAAGGCCAAACAAAAAAATCCAAGTTTGTTCCCAGTAGAGTCCAAAAACCTAAATGTAAAATGCAACGTTTTATTTTTGAATGTTTTTAAAACAATAAAAGGGCTCCCTAGAAATGCTCAATTGGCAAATGGCAAGTCAAGACAGTTGCAAATCCTACTTGATTGTCCAATTATTAGTTTATAAAACAAAAAATATTGATTTTGGAATCACTTGGCTATCTTTAAAATTGAAACATTCTATATCTGTTTTGTCTTAACATGCAAATCTCCTCAGTAAATAACACAGAAAAACAACAACAAATTTTGTTTTAAGTGTTAAGTGTTAAATGCATGTGGCCTACCACTGCGAACAAACTTGAATCCTGCTGACGCCACTATCCATCAACAACTGGCTACCAACCATCACCTCACCAATTGGATCCGTAGTCATCAATTACATGACAACCCCCACCAGTCAACCCATCAACCCATGGAATACTGACTTTGTCCTTGTCAACACTGATTTCAGTATGAACAGCAACCAGGGCGCAGCAAAACGCTACAGGACTAACTAATATAGGTTAAAAAACCTAATTTTTGTACATTTATTGCTTAAGCGTACGTGGTATATAAGGGATTAAACAGTAAAATATAGAGGACATTGAGGATTAGGAAGGGTTGTGTATGGCCGAGGCCAGGGAGATTAGTACAGAAAATATTTACAGTATCAT
Organism: Ophioderma brevispina; assembly: GCA_023653785.1. NCBI lineage: Eukaryota > Metazoa > Echinodermata > Ophiuroidea > Amphilepidida > Ophiodermatidae > Ophioderma > Ophioderma brevispina. The sequence continues at coordinate 75,920 of JAMKCH010074756.1, forward strand.
AACTGCTGTTTTTCTCAACTTTATTACACTTTGAAGAAAAATTTAAATTTTCTTCCAATTTGACTCTGCTTCAATTTGCAAGAATGGTAGAAGTAAAATACATCCTCTGGTACATGATATATATGGTCAGAATGGTCAATTTTAAACCCTGATCTATGACATTATAAAGCTAAATTGCACTTACATAGACATCCCCTTAGGGGGGGGGGAGTTTTGGGGGGGGGGAGGGTGGGGGGGGTGTGGTGGGGGAAGGGGGGAAGGGGGGGTAGGCGGTGGTTTTTGCTTTTGTTTTCTTTTTTTTTTACTTGTCAGCCACCAACTTACCACAAAATCAACATTTAATAAAGGAAAACTTTCCCACCTGTCAACCAAGTATTATTCACTGAGCCTGTCAACCAAAGTAATTACAAAATTTTGTCCGTACAGGAGGATATCCTGCAACTTTTGGTCTTTTTTTTCCAATTTTGGCTTTCTGGCTTTCTTATACGCGATTCATTGTATATGTGACCCGTACCATTTTTGACAGAGGTGAAAAATTCAATGAGGCGCAGGATTCGGTTAATCATGTTATTGTGAGGAATGTAAAGGCCGAAATACACTATTGTTCGTTTCCATACATGAATGCATATGTATTTAGTGGCAGGTGAGTGGGTACGGGTTATATGACCGGAGTGTCCTCCAAATAATCCGGTGTGGCAGGCATTTACTTCTTTCATTTTCCCTCTTCCGATGAATTGAATAGGTCCAAAAACTCCAGGGGGACAAAGTATCAACACAAATCACTATAATAAAACCTTGTACGGGGGGGGGTGATTTGAGGCCCAAAAAATGAGGTCTCCAAAAATAGGTTGTCCGAAAAATTTAAGAAAATAAGCTGCGATCTCCCCAATTCCCAGCTACTTTTATGAGGGGTTTTGAAGAAAAATTTGGTAGAATGGGGCTTTGGACATGGAAAAGTAGGGTCTAGGGAAATGGGGGTCACTGGAACTGAAAAAGAGCCTGAAAAATGAGGGACTATAAAAGGTGTACATAACCATACTTCCAATGTGAGAACCCCCCCCCCCACACGTACATTTAATTGTTTTGCTGTTTTTCCACATACCCACATTTTGAAACATTTTAAATTTTTAGTACCAACATTTTGTACCATGAACATTAATTTCCAATTACACCACACATGACAAAGACCTACCAGAGCTAATGGGGTTTTTGCTAAAAAATTTTTCATTTTGGCTTTTTTCAGAGAAAATACACTTTTTCAAAACTATATAGGAAGAATTCAAACCCTATATTGCACTGGTTTTTTTAACATATACAAAAGTGTCAACCAAGGGGGTGAAAAATTGAAGTACATTGTAGAGGGTTTTCATATACTGTTTTTAACTTAGACAAACAATAATTTTATGAAAAGAAATGTTTTGAGGGCTTAAACTTACATTGATTATATGTTACAGATATGAATTGTAGAGCCGACCTCCAGTTTTCTATTAAACACCTTTCATAACAAGGACACTTTTAAGTTGCTATTGCTTTGCATATGAGGACCCAACTAATATAGGGTGACACTCAAGCAATAAGGTCGATTTATGCCATTTCAGGTTCCTGTGGTCACTAGAAAAAATTTTAGAGCCAAAGGAAGCTAAAATCCTCATATTCATCTTTTGACAAATCTTAAAAGTTTGTATTAAAAAAAAGTAAAACAGCTTAATCCTTGTATACTTCATATGTGCATACAACCAACTGAAGTAATTACTTGCTCCAAAAATTTTGAAAAACTCCTTGAAAGAAATATTTCTGAATGATCATTGCCTGTGTTGCGGACGTTACATGATGTCAACAATGCTTAAGTTTGCACTGTCTTTCAAGACATTTATGGTGTAAAATTAAAACTTGAATGTTATTGCAATGACTTTATGCTACTAATATTGACATACAAACAGGTATGTTACAATGACTATATGTATAAAATATTGCATAATAAAAGGTTCCAAATTAAATTTCCATATTTTTAGCATGTAAGATTCAAAGATGCAATTTATTTTAGCATAAACATAACAAACTTGACAGAAAATGGTAATTAAAGTTATTATATGATATAACCTAATACATGGCATATCAGATTGAAATGAATAAGATGAACAGATGGGGATATGATATGCTAGGACCAGTAATGACAAACCGATAGGACTTTAGTATTACTGGCCCTGTATCCAAAAGTAAAATATACTAATATTACAATAATAAACAAAATTACCAAAATTACACAAGGGATGATGAAAAATATTACATATAGGCATAAAAACGTAACAAAAAACAGGGGTGCGAGTATATCTAAGCTAAACAAACATTAGGTGCTTGTCCGATTTATGTGAACTGAAAACACAACATGAAATGAGAGCCTGGCACTTGAACTACACACCATCAAGCACCGTGCATATGTAATGCATAAACTTCATTTAGAAGAGAAAAATGAAATAATTTTACTATTTAAAAAGTTTAAACTTGTGCAATTAGCTACCATACAACAAACTTAGTAAAATAACACCATGAAAACCACCTTCAGACTCCCCAAACTACATCAAATGTATTACACTACAGTTGTGCGGGAAGTGACATTTGTTGACTTACACTAATGAATTGTGGCTGTTCCAAGACAGTTTAAAAACATTTGCAGATATACCTTGTGTGTCCAAAACTTTTTACATATCAAATCTGAACATGAAATGAAATATGGTACTTTTACCGGACTCAAATCAAAAGTTAAATACAGAATTGGTTACGTAACATTACAAGCACTCAATTATGTAATTGGATAGCCTAGTCTCCATTTTGGAGAGGTCCCATGACGTTGAAGATGAGGGTTTATGTAAACAAAATGTTAAAGTCAGTACGAATCTGTAAGGTATTTTTATGAATTTAGTTGGAAATACAAAAAGTACAATAATATCATTCGGTACATTTTGAGCCTAACTTTGGTGCTAAAATCTATAAAAATAAAAAAGATAAAAAAAATAAAAAAAATAAGTAATTAAATTATATATGCACATGGTTTAAACCCTTCAGATTTAACCTTGAGGTTCTTGGGTCAATTCTTCTGCCACTTTCCTAATATTACTGACATAGCAACTTGAGCATGTGGACCATTAATGTTGATAAGGGGGAACGTCCGGCAACAATATTCTTACATGGTCATTGGCTTTTGATCGTAGTTTCTGTAATGTTTTTGTCTTATTTCCTTTTTCTAGCTTCATGAATTTGTAAAATAAAATAAAACCAATTATATCTATTCTAAAATTCTATAGCACTGATAGTAGGTATGATCTTGTTGTCCCATTATAAATGTAACGTCCGCAACAAAGCAGTGATTTCTACCTGTGAAAAGGGTACTGTGCTGGTAAAGAATTGAAAAAAAGAAGTTAAATTTATTGAAATTGCTATCTACAAAGTGCTGTTCGATATAAAATGTCAAAAACATACCTCTATCAGATGCAAGTAATGACATATCAAAAAATAAATGATGTTAAAATTGCCAATTAACATCATAATAAAATGATATTTTTTTCATAAATAAGATAGCGTTTGCTTAGTCTAAAATTAATGAAAATCGGTTACAATTAATATATAAGACAATATTTTCCAATTCTGATGAAAGTTAATAAAGAAACCACATCAAATAGCTTATTTTCCGTCAACATTCACACCAAGTAACACGTCCGCAACATATTTGGCGAACTAGCATTAAATAGTAATAAAGGTAGAAAATTTAAGGTTAAAAGAAAGTTGGGTTTATTATGGATATCATGTTTAAATAAACAAATAGAGATATCTTCTTGATTTTACGTCTATATCGAACAACCTGCTTATGTGTGCGGACGTACTAGTGATTGCGATGTTACCAAGTGTTGACGGAAAATGTAACCGCCCCTCATACAGGGAAAAATAAAGTGATGGGAAGTGTTGCCTGGATCTGTGGGAAGTGTGTTACAGGCACTTTAGTTTAAATAATAACAAATTAAATTGTGAGGTCAAGTAGCTGTCACCTAGGCAACGGAATGTAATGTTGCGGATGTTACAAAATGTTGACGGAAAATTATCGTTTTTTATAAGTGCATAGATTTTAAAAAAAATAATGCAACTACAGAAGTTATTTGTTCATATATATGGCTATGATGAAAAACTATTTCTACATGCTAAGCAATAATACACCCTTGCCTCTAATTTAAGGCATGCTCGGTAAAGTGGTGTGAAATTGTTGACGGAAAATGTAACGTCCGACAAAAATCATTTTGATTGACCACTCATAGAACGAGGAAACATGTGGGAGTCAACTATTATCTGAAAAGATCTTACATTGGTACATTGTATGGATAATGAAATATGAAATAACATGTTGTCTTTGTTGAAACTGGCAGATAATTCAAATTTGCTACTATTGCAGGTTGACAAATTCGTCAACATTTGGCTGTTAAGCATGTCCGCACACACAAGGAGGAATCAACCAAACTTTATTAAGCTATGGGAGCTTAGATAGGTCTATACTTATATAAGACAGCATTCAAGATCTGATTGCGTTTGGCGGAACGGGTGTGAAAAAAAATTATTGAGCGTGAAACAACGAAAAAAGATTGACATTGTAGTTCTAGGGTAAAAATGACATGCAGTTTCTGATTTTGGCCCTTAAAATGGTGGAAAATCACACAATTTTTGAGATATTAATCCATTTTTTGGTCAATTTGGCCCAAAAAGTTTGGCCCTTTTTGAGTGACAAAAATTTGCTTCTACTATTGACAATGACCATCTCTACAATAAAAAATAAGCCTAGTTGTTATTTTTTAAATTTAATGTAATTATTTACCATCTTTACAATAAAATATTGGCATTGTCAAAACTCACTCTGTTTTTGGTTAGAGCTTCTTGAAATGGTACGTGGAGTGACAAAATGTTACGCAAAATTTGAGGTGGGTGGTCTAATGTCGGACTTAAAGCCATAATTTCACAAAAGGTATACCCTAGAGAGATATAAGTTTGTGTCATTCTGATCAGAAATGACAATAGCAAAACATAGGTAGTAAGTTTGACCAGAATGCTCGTTACTAAGAAAAATTATAATGCAAAATGTTACCCTACACTTAATTGTCTGCAGGCGTGAAAAAAAATTA
>JAMKCH010074758.1:0-10699 GCA_023653785.1 Ophioderma brevispina
CCAAATCTACTAAGTGGACAACCGAGATTAGGCCTACTCAGCAACACAGCCAGGGTCCCAAATCTACTGAGTGGAAGATCTGAAACTTACAACTCAGCAAAGCTAGAGCCCCAAATAAATCTACTGAGTGGTGACCCAAATACTCCGCAAAGTTACAGGGCACAAATCTCTGAGTGGAAACCCATAAGCTACTCGGCAATCCATGGACCTAAATCTACTACGGGGGACACCTGAGACACTCAGCAAAGCCAGGGCCCCAAATTCTCCAAATTTACTAAGAGGAGACCCAAAACTGTTCCTATTAGAGGAGGAGGTGCACGGACCCAGGTCAAATCATCATTTTACCCCTCCTACAGAAAAGGTTTGACACTGTTGGTAGCTAGTATGGACCCTCTATTACAACGCTAGGTAGTAGTAGCCTACTCTCAAATTTTGGTGTCACTTTTTCAATAGGTGGCCAATTTAAGGTTACACACAGGGGTCAAACTTTTAAAAATTCTCCAATCATTTAAAACGTATATGGCCATATGTTGTATAACATCTATGACAATTGGTTTGGGAGTTATTAAGGGTTATAAGGTAAAACTGGCCTAAAATGGTAAAAAAAACTGTCAAGTTCTATTGTACAGGGGTAAAAAATAGGATGCTCTATTTTGGTTGTAATTTAAAAAATGAAAGAAGTTGTTAATCTGCTTAAGTGTCAAAAGAAGCGAAAGTTTGTACCATCTGCAATGTAAAGTTATCATGTTGCGACAAAAGGTCAGAGGCAACATAATCCAATTGGTGTTGACCTTCTTTGACCCAATCTCGTTAAGTAAACCTTTAACATAATAAACTTATACAACAAAAAAACTTGTCAATCAATCAAACTGTTTGCCTAAGCAATCAAATAACATACATACAATCACACAATAATGATTATGGGGGGGGACAGAGGGCCGAAAGCCTGAAGTGGGCCCCCGCCGAAGAAAGGTGAAATCTTATCAATAAAACATTAAATAAATAATCTATTAAATATAAAAAAAGAAAAATTAAAAAAAAAAAAAAAAAAAAAACTTTATATACAGCCTGTCTCAAAAAAAGTGGTACAATCGAAACAAATTGGTTTTAAATATTAAATTTCAAAATAATCATCTACTTGGCATGATCTTAAAGGACAAAGACCAGGCTTTCCATTGGTTGTTGGTTTCATCGTATTGCTTTTGTCAATCTAGAGATATTAAAAAAAAAAAAAAATCAATTTACTGCGATGACACCAAAATCAATGTGTGCCCTTGTATGCAGGCAGAGTTGTTTTCGCGCAGTTATGTCATACTGTCTTGAAGTTCACAAAAAGATTGCAACTTGCAAAAGAAACAAACCACAATTAAAGCAATATTAGCACCATGGGAGGGCGGCCAAGAATAGAAATCACAATTCAGACCGTCGCCATGGGTTTTTACACGTAAATGCGAAATCTGACGAAAAATTCTGAATTTTTTATATGTTGTCAAAGGAATATTTTTCTTATTCCAAAACCGTTGGGTTGAAGAATCAAACTCCACTGGAAAGGTTATTTCTGATTTTTTTTTGTATGAATTAAACGAACGGGGACGAGGTCGTATGTAGGTCAGGGGAACACCCATGACAGACCAACATCAAGGGTTACACACCACCATTTGCACGCGCATAGCTTGAGATGGTAAAATGATAGGGTCAGATTAATGGCATAACTAGAGTTTACTTTCGTTTTGGAAAAAATACGGATTCATATGAATACCTACGTGGGCGACGGGCCGCGACCAGCGGTCGTCACGCTGCAGGACGGCGGATCCTCTACAACATATCAAAATTTGACGAAGCATTTACGTTTGATTTTTAGATATTTACCTAATTTTTAGAGATGCATATTTTCACGGGTTCACTTCCGACTCTTACCCTCGCATGCACCTTGTGTGTTTACGCCGATCACACTTAGATGTCATTCAAATTTCGATGTTGTTTTCTTTAAAATCAGTACACCTTCAATCCTGTCTGCTAAAATTAAATTTGGGTCAAAAAACAAAATCACAGCATTACTAAGGATATCTCACAATTTCTACACACAAGAGGTACTACAGTCGGGATAAACCTCGGACTGATACAGGCTGTGTCACTCTAATAGTGTTGTGTACCCTTTAAGAGCAATAATTAGCAGCTGTAGTAATACTTGTTAATTCTTTTGAGCAGAGGCCTTTCTCAGTACTCATTTAAATTTGTTACAAATTGGGCTGATAGATTTTGAGATATGATAAAAAATGTAAGTCGCATTTATGCGCGAATTCTCCATTTTTAATCATTTGCGGCTGATAGGGCGCGCTTTTAGGTTTCGTTGTTTTTGCAAAAGCACAAACGAACAAAATAAAGCTCTGAAAGGCCAAAGTGACCTTCAACTTTTAAAAAAAAGGTTCTTTTTTACTAAATTGGGTATTTTAAAAAGTGGTAAGGTTTTGTTTATTTTTAACACTCTTAAAAGCTTGTCTTATGGCCGTGCACGGTCAATACGGTACCTATATTACGCAATAGGCCCATTTCAGGCGATTTTACATCAACGCACAAGCGCGGGGTGTTCCAAGCGACATGTTAACAATGATTTAGTATTACTAGGTTGCCACGGAAATAAATCGCTTTCCAAACAAAATCAGAACCAAAACACCCTTCAGGATTTTTAACAAGCAGCCTTGACACGGTTGGTGATGGTGGTGGTGGGGGGGGGGGCCAAATGGTTATAGGCCTAAATGTGGAATCTCACATATTCTTGAGTTTATGCTAGGCTAACGGATAGACCAAGGGCAAAACCCCCCCCCCAAATCTAAGCTCAGGTATAGACCAACGGTAGGTTAGATCGTTGCAGAATATAGAACTGCATGCAGCCTGATGCCTTAGTAGCCTACTAAAGGGGCTACAAAGCTAATCGAGGCTAGGCTTATAGCTTAGTCTAGCCGAGGCCTAGTCTACACATGGTGTCGTCTAGTCCGAGGGTAAGCTAGCCTGCATAGGTCTAGTCAATGCGTTGCGTATACTTTAAAAATATCGTCAGAACGCAACACGAGGCGTGCGCTGACCCCGCCCTTTTTTTAATCTCAAACACTTGTATCTTAAGTTTGCTCTGCTACTAAACTACACACTCTCAGATACATTTTGACACCAAATTTTAAATTTAATTCTACAATTTAAATAGTAACTAGATATGCACGATTAAGAACAGCGAGAACGACAGCGGGTAAGAATTGACTGAAAGGTTTCCCATATTTTTTTCACCACAACTATTTAGAGGTGTGCTTACACTGAATAAATGATTTAAAAAACAAACGAGGTTTTGTTGAATTATTTTTAAAATCTTCATCTTAATATGCCACAGATGCATTTATACGTAATCCTTCATGTTCAGTGAAATAATAACCGCACGAACGTGTAGATAGCATTTAGTACAACGGAGTCATACTGAACTTTCGGGCACGTCAGGACGAGTCATTATCAATCTTTTGCATTTCACCTTACGAATCACCCTCATGTCTAGTATATAACGACATTACATAAGTCAAAATCGTGTAGCACGTATCCCGACAAGAATATCTCCAAAAAACAGACTTAATATTTATTTTCCTCGAATAAGAAGAAGAAACAGAATGCAGAGATAAAGAACAAGTACAAGTAGGTGCATAATAAATTACTGCGCCATTAGGGTTTATTTTTATTAGTAATGATTCGACGCAACACTGCGTCGAAGATATCACTTTATACCAGTGCTTGATTGCGACTGCTTTTCAATGCATTATTGCCTTTACGTCGTGCCGACTACCAATGTCAAAAAAAACGACCGTAAAGGGTCCCTGTACTAGATAGCCTTCACGAAAAGGAAAAAATGCGGTATGCGGTACTGCACTGCACGTACTCAGTCTGCTGAAGTTGTTTGATACACCGTGTCTTTTTCTCGCGTGTACTTTGAATACGCAAACTCGCGAAAAGCCGCATGGAACCTTCTTTTAAAGGGTACACACCACCAATTGCACGCGCCATAGACTTGATGTGGAAAATGATAGTCAGATTAATGGTTATAACTCGAGTTACCTATCGTTTGGAAAAAATACGGATTATATGAATACAAGAGTAGAAATTTTCTACAAATATCAAAATTGACCGAAGATTTACGTTAGATTTTAGAGATTACTAGTTTTTAGATGCATATTTTCACGGGTTCACTTCGACTCTTAGCCTCGCATTGCACCTTGTGTGTTTATACGCCGATCACACTAGATTCTTCAAATTTCGAGGTTTGCTTTTCAAATGTCAGACAATTCAATCTGTCTGCTAAAATAAAATTTGGTCAACAAATCACAGAATTATACGAATATCTCACCAATTTATACACAAAAGACGTACTACAGTCGTGATAACTGGACGCTATAGGCTTGTCCACTCTAATAGTGGTGTATACCCTTTTAAAAGCACCCAAAATTGGTTTGTGGTTGGCACTCCGTATTGGCTGTAATTTCTTTTGACATTTTTGGTTGGAATTGCTGTGTTACGGTCACCTTGACCAAGGCCAAAACACCTCAAAACATACGGATTCAAACGCCTGAATAACTAGCCAATACACTGTGAACTGAATACAAATTTTAAAAAAAAGGATTATTTCAAATTGTGGTTTTAAATCAATCTCATTCAACATCGTAGGTATTCAATAATCAAGATCAATCTACAATAAAGTTGTTAATTAAGAACTACTAAACTTAATACCTGGTGTGTTGCCGCGAAGCGGGCTGCAGCGAGATTAAAATTACTCCGAACTTGCAAAAGAGCCGGCGAATATTCCAGCGCAAAAATCCAATTTCCAATGTGGGACGGTCCACGGACGACTTGTCCGTACTGAAGAAAACCGCTCCTAATGACCCCGAGCTCGGAGGTTCGACTAATTAAAGTCCACCACAAGTGCTGTAGCTTGTTTTATCCTTGGTAACTCTCAGAGGCCAAGATATACGGAAACCGAACACGGCCTACACAATCGGACCAAAACTTGGGAGCTGAGACTTACTATGACAATGTCCACTATATGGGTGATTAGTACTAGACTGTGATTATTGTCAATGTCAACTGGAAACTCTGCTAATAACTGGGAATACGTAAGAAACTCTTTAATAACTTGGAGGTTGGGAGGAGTAAGATGTTGTGATACTCTGCCTCATCTTCTTCTAACCATGGCTTTAGATATCCTCTCCAACCAATTCTAGGGATCTAGCGCAGTCTATAAGAGGTCGTGTACTAAATCTAGCCCATTACATCATAAGTCTGAACCTACTGCACAGATCTCCACTGTTCTATATGGATACAGCCTTTCTCCGGCTTACATGCAGAGGGGGCGCCATCGATAGTCAGAAAGCACATAGGCAGTCAGGATCTCCTGGACGTGAGTAATTCAGAGCCTTCTAAAACCCCCCCTTGTTTTCTAATGAAATCCACTAAGGTTCTAGATGTTTCTCCGTTTTCTGTTTTATTGATTGGTTTTGCACACAGAGTTATGCACACAAACCAGGTTATATTTTATATTATATTTTTAGACTAATTTATAATATTTTATGTGCTCATTTTGACTAATCTTGCTCAAAGTGAAATAAATCATTGCATAAATCTTTGGGCCTGTAACACACTGTGGAATGAATGAGGCTTGGCCGCCCCAGCACTGATTAGCACTTTTTTGAAAGAGCGCCCCAATTTTCAAAAAAAAATTTGATTTTACACGGTGCATTGGTAACTGGCTAGTAAAACTATACCTGTGAATGGTTAAGCTCGAAAATGTCTGGGTGTCACACACGAACGGAATTTTTTGTTGGAATTTAGAATAATATTATCGGGGATCCCGATATAGTCTAGCAGATTTCAGGTGGTTCCCATGAACCCCCCTTAAAACTAAATTCTACCATGATTTATAGAATCTCTACGAAATGCACGTAAAGAATTTGAGTTACCAAAATCAATATTGTCCCACGGGGTCCGTTTGGCGGCCATTGGATTAAGAGGGATGAATCACCCCCCCCCCCCCCCCCCCCCCCCCCTTACAAAGTGGTTCAATTTAGTTGAAAAGTAATTCAACCAAATGATTCGTCTATCATAAGGGAATCAGGAAAATATTAAAGTTGGGTATATCTGTGATGTTCAGGGTTACAGAGATATGGGTGTGAAAATGTGATAAGGTCATTGACCTTTTGATGGTCTTGTACAGGGGGTCCAAATTTTCAAAATGCAGGATCTTGGCCAAATTTGGTATCAAATTGGAGCTTTTGAGCATGAGCAAGGCCAGAAAGTATAGTTGCATATCTAGGATGGTTAGTTAGGTGGTAAAATTAGAGGTAACGTTCCTTTTATCAAATTTGTATTGGTTTGTATGGGAATTCGGGACAATCTCTCTTTCCAACCGATGAACGAAAAGGAAGATCTGAAATCATGGAACTGCTACATTTCCAGATTGCTCAGTCATACCAACAATTGACCACCAATTTTCAAAATTTGAGCATTTGAAAATTTGCCCCCTGTTCACGACCAATCAAAAAGGTCAATGACCGTTATCACATTTTCAGCCATATCTCTTCTTTACTGAACAATCACAGACAGATATGTCAAACTTTATTATTTTCTGATTCCTTATGACGAGACGAATCACTTGAATACTTTTCAATAATTGAAACCACTTTGTGCGATTAACCCTCTAATCCAAGATTGGAAATTCGTTTTGGAAATTACACTATTTGCAGCGGGGTTAATCCACTAACCCGACGGGGGATTTTAAGTCAATAATTTTTTTCTAAATTTATCATGATATTACTAAGATCTTTTGAACAAAGGTTTATTAAGAGATGATTTTAAGTCACTGGGAACCGATACTGCCATAGAAAATGCAATTAGCAGTTCCCCAAATTACCGTTTGGAATCCCAATGCCCAATCGAGCAGATCGTGCCTACCCCCTGAAAATGAAAAAATCAACTTTTGAAATTGGGGCGCTCTCAAAAATGTGCCATTATTGATTTAAAGTAAAACCAAGGATGCGAAAGTTCTATTTTATCAACACCAAGTTTTAATAGTAACATAATAAGTTCCTGATAAATCTCTTCTTTTCATAAATAAGAATCAATACAAATATTTATTGCCCGTCAATGAAATGGAGCTTTGAATTTATTACAAAATGGTACGTTAAAAATCATGCCAGAAGGAAGTAATTGCAACCAAAATAACCTCTCCAACCCCAAGAAATGGTTTAAAAATATTGCACTATCTTTGTGCATTTACTAATTGTTGAAGTCAATAAAAATTTGAATTGGGAAGCAAAGTATCTAGGTGTTGGTATGAATTTGCGTTTCATCGATACTTCAAGACCATAAAACTCTCTCCTCCAGGTTGCTGACGCTCATGGTTCTCTTCTAACAAACAACATGTATGTCGAAAATGTTATTCCTTGATCTAAAGCCAGGCAGAACTTACTGATCATAACTGCCACCATTACGTAACTGTTTTCATATCTTTTAGAGTTTCGTTATGAAGTTAATCTTTTTTAAAAGAATTTCATATCGTCAAATATGAATACTTAGTTTAACTAATTTTCACAGTTTCACTCAACCAGAAAGTGGCACAAACTCGATTTTTGTGTTCCGCAGAAACTGGAGTTATCTCTCGATTTTGAAACAAGCAAAATGAGTCTAATGAGATAAACAAAAAACTCCTGGAAAGCCTGGCCTTTTCTCTTTAATGTGATTACAAAAGACTTACTTATTTGAGATTATAAATTGAAAAAAATCCTTTTTGATTGTACCATTTCTTTGCTTTTAGACAGGATGTAAATTATAAATTTTCATTGCCACATTATATCAGTAAATCACTGTCAAATGCAAGCAAAATACAGCATCATAAGATGACACGAGTTTTAACTTCAATGTATTCTGAAGTGCTTAATCGATTTTGATTTCTTTAAATGCAATACCTTCTTACTTTTCATCTCATTCACCAATTCATGACTGGCTCACAACGGATATCATGCTCCCTTGCCTCTGATCTTGTTAAAACAATTTGACAATGTTCTCGTCTTGTCTTTCCCTGTGTGTTTGTCTTGTCCTGTCCCGTCCTATCCAATAATTTAAATTTTAAATACAGTATTATATTATGTATGGTGGAGTCATGCTCAAAGTCCCCCGGACTTATTATGGCATCTACTGCATTTGAGTTCATGCCATTACAATACTCTGTACATTTTATTCATTGAAGATGTAATTATTTATTTCTTAAATATCTTTAAGTATATCATAATTATATATCAATTATGAAATGTACTGACTGAATGAAAATGCTAATAAAAACTGTATCTGTAAATCTAATATGTGGACACCGAGACTACTCAGCAAAGCCAAGGCCCCAAATGTACTAAGTGAACACCCGAGACTTCTCAGCAAGGCCAGGGCCCTAAATCTAATAAGCGGACACACAAAACCTACTCAGCAAAGCTAGGACCCCAAATCTACTGATTGCAGACCCAAAAACTACTCGGCAAAATCAGTGCCCCAAATCTACTAAGTGGACACCCGAGACTACTCAGCAAAACCAGGGTCCCAAATCTACTAAGTGGAGACCTGAAACTACTCGGCAAAGTCAGGGCCCCAAATCTGCTGAGTGGAAACCCAAAAACTACTCAGCAAAGCCAAGGTCCCAAATCTCATTTCGTGGAGACTCGAAACTACTCAGCAAAGCAGGGCCCCAAATCTACTGAGTGGATACCCGAGACTACTCAGCAAAGCCAGGGCCCCAAATCATCTAAGTGAAGCCCAGACCCGCGATTACTCAGCAAAGCCAGGGCCACAAATCTACTAAGTGGAGACCCGAAACCACTCAGCAAAGTCAGGGCCAAACTACTCAGCAACGACTGGGTCCCAAATCTTCTGATTGGAGACCAAAAAGTTACTCAACAAAGCCAGGCCCCAATTCTACTAAGTGGACAACCGAGATTAGGCCTACTCAGCAAAGCCAGGGTCCCAAATCTACTGAGTGGAGATCTGAAATTACTCAGCAAAGCTAGAGCCCCAAATCTACTGAGTGGTGACCCAAAACACTCCGCAAAGTTACAGGGCACAAATCTCTGAGTGGAAACCCATAAGCTACTCGGCAAAGCCAGGACCCTAAATCTACTACGTGGACACCTGAGACTACTCAGCAAAGCCAGAGTCCTAAATCTACTAGGTGGACACCCAAGACTACTCAGCAAAGCCAGGGCCCCAAATTTACTAAGAGGAGACCCAAAACTGTTCCTATTAGAGGAGGAGCACGGAGCCAGGTCAAACATCATCGTTTACCTCTCACTACAGAAAAGGTTTGACACTTTTGGTAGCTAGTATGGACCCTCTATACCAACGCGAGGTAGTAGCCTACTCTCAAATTGTGGTGTCACTTTTTCAATAGGGGCCAATTTAAGGTTACACAGGGGTCAAACTTTTAAAATTCTCCAATCATGTTAAAACGTATGCCATGTTGTCTATGACCATCTATGAGCATTGGTTTTGAAGTTATAGGGTAAAAATGGCTAAAATGGTAAACAAAATGTCAATTTCTATTTGTACAGGGGTCAAAAACATAGGATGCTCTAATTTTGGTAAAAAATGAAAGAAGTTGTTCATCTAGCTTAATGTGTCAAAATAAGGAATAGTTTGTACCATCTGCAATGCATAGTTATCATGTTTGCGACAAAATAGGTCAGAGGGCAACATAATCCAATTGGTGTTGACCTTCTTTGACCCATATCTCCGTAAGAAAACCTTTAACCTAATCAAAAGTATACAATCAAAAACTTCAATCAATCAAACTTTATTTCCATAATCAACAAATAACATACATACAATCACACAATGATGATTATGGGGAGGGGACCAAGAGGCCAAAAGGTCTGAAGTGGGCCCCCGCCGAAAGAAAGGTTAAATCTTATCACAATATACATTAAAATAAATAACCAAACAAAGCATAACAAGCACACAAGACGAGACAATGCTCCAAATGAAAAAAAAACATATATACAGCCTGTCTCAAAAAAAGTGGTACAATCAGAAACAAATTTGTTAAATATTGAATTTCAAAATAAATCATTCTTACTTGGCATGGTATTAAAGAACAAAGACCAGGCTTTCCATTGGTGTTTGTTTCATCGTATTTGCTTTTGTCAATCTAGAGATATAATCAATTTACTGCGATACACCAAAATCAATTTTGTGCCACTTTTATGCATGGGCAGAGTTGTTTCGGGCTGTTATGCCATGCTGTCTTGAAGTTCACAAAAGATTGCAACTTGACAAAAGAAACAAATAAACAAGGAAGTCTATTTTTATCAACACAAGTTTTAATAGTCAACATAATAAGTTCAATGATAAATCTCTTCTTTTCATAAATAATAATCAATACAAATATTTATTGCACGTCAATGAAATGGAGCTTTGAATTTATTACAAAATTGGTATCTGTTAAAATCATGCCAGAAGGAATTTAATTGCAACCAAAATAAATACTCCAAACCCAAAGAAATGGTTTAAAAATATTGCACTATCTTTGTGCATTTACTAATTGTTGAAGTCAATCAAAATTTGAATTTGGAAGCAAAGTATCTAGGTGTTGGTATGAATTTGCGTTTCATGATACTTCAAGACCATAAAAACTCTC
>JAMKCH010074759.1:0-14953 GCA_023653785.1 Ophioderma brevispina
CCAATTGATTCTCATGAACTCTCGGACGTCAAAATTATTTTATTTTAACCTGAAATGAATTCTCATTGATTCTCGACGCCTGCCCGTAAAACACCACCCCATTGAATTCAGGTTATTCTCGGCTGTCTCTCACAGGGAGAAGTTGAGAACCAATTGATTCTCATTGATTTTTGGCCGTCTTCCCTGAAGGAGAAGTTGAAAATCCACATGATTCTCATTGACTTTGAGATTTCCACGCACATAAACATGAATTTACAATCGGTCCATGTTGTATCCCACCAAGCAACCGGCCTATACGCCCGACGTCCCACAGGGTTTTCCCCTACCGTGGGCTATGTGGAGCTTCCCCATGCACCAACCCTGCCTACCGACGTCCCACAGGGTTTTTCCCCCCTACTGTGGGCTATTTGGGGCCTTCCAAGTTAGCAGATGTATCAAGGTTAAATTTGCACACCCGGAAGTAGAGCGTACATTCCGGTCATTGATTCTCAATTCATCGACTCTTGGACACTTTCCTGGCAGAAAGAACGTTGGAAATTGAATGATTCTCAGTGATTTTTGGCCGTTATACCGCAAAACAAACCATGAATTCTGGTTGCTTTCGGATGTTTGCCGGTAGAGCACCCAATGATTTCTGTTGAACTTTCGGCCCATGAAACGATTTTCCTCAGTTTATTCCTCTGTGGGGAAAACGCCGAAAGTCAATGAGAATCAAAAAATGACTCTCATTGAGTCTCCCGTACACATCAAACGACACAAATGGATTGATTCTCATTGACCCCTCCGGACTTATTGGTGGGCAGCCCAAACGGTGACCGTGTTAAGGTTAATGTAGAACAAAAACACAAATAGTGAAAATATTGAAAAAATGAAGTATTTTTGGGGAAATTTTGACGTTTGTGAAAATCACATCAAACAGCTGTAGTTTACAACAAAACCAGTACGAATAAACAAGATAGTATATTTTTTTTTTTTTTTGTTTATTTGAGAATCAACTGTACAGGAAATGGTCACAATATTACGCTTAATAAAATCCTGGATACACACGAAAGAGGCTTAAATTGGTTGATCGCAAGTCATAATTTGATACGCATGTATAGAAATTAGAAATCAGATAAAAAGTAACTGCCTTATCTTTGATACACCCGGATTTCAAGCCAACCACTTGCAGATTAGTTAGTTACATCCATGCCAGTCACAAAAGTACCAAAATATGAATTTTGATGATTTTATTTCGATGTTTCGGATCAATGCAAAATCGCTGCGTCTATCCCGTTAAGAAGGTTGGTATGGACTGTGAACTAATATCCTGGCAAGGGAGGTTATAAGGATTTTATAAGGTATTTTCCGTTTTTTCCGGCAATTTCACACTTTTATCACAACCAAAAAATATTGGACAATCAATTTCGCAGCGTTTTTGGGGTTTCACCTACCGGTCAAGTTCCTAAGTACAATTTGGTATTATGAGCACTATATTCCATTTTCCGTCATCAATTCTTTTGACAGCCTAACATTTAGCTTATGGTAATGCACTTTGTCTTTCTGCTTTCAATTTCTTCTTTCTCATTTTGCATATATTTCCGAAAAATCAACTTTTTTCGCTATACGTAAACAAGAGCGGTGCGAAACAATGTAAGGGCACTGATTTTCACTTTCGTTGATTGTTATTCTAATTAGCGATCATGCATTCAATTATAGATCCAGTAAGTATTAGCTCATATAGCCAAATAGGTGGACATTTTTGGTAACAAGCGATTTTTGCAGGAAGGTGCTGGAACTGTGTACTTCACTGACAAAAAGTCCAGCCAAATCCATGGTGGCATTCCGAAATCAAAGATTCGGCGTCCAAAATGGCCGTTTAAAAATATATTTATAATTTTTGGAACTATACATGTTAAAAGCAAACAAACATATCCAAAAATATGGTTTTTGAGATATGGGGGAATCTATTTAAAACATAACCACGGAGTTGTTAGTTTCAACGCTTGTCAAGTAATCAAAAATTCAAAAATGGCGCCACAAATGGCCGCCCATTTTATATTTGCAGAAAGGTTGAAGTCGCAAGTGTTAGAAAAAAATGTTAAGAGACTAAATATAGTACTTTAAGTTAAATGGAATCCAAAATGCCATTAATAATATATTGATAGCTATTGAACATAAGGATATTCAAGATGTACAAGAAAATAAGTATAGAAAATGAGATCCACATTTAAAATCAGAGTTTTCCCTTTCTTTCACATCTTCGGACATGGATTTGCAAATATAGAGAAGCTTGCCTTTCACCCGCTTGCAACAATTAAGGGGGACTTAATACCAATCAAAACACCAAAACCATTATATGGGGTCAAAAACAATTTAAAGAAATAAAAATATTAAAAAAAAAGGAAAATGGCTCTGTACTGACATAGTTATAATTACTTACATTATAGGGTTGGGATAAAAAAATGTTACTTGGTTCTCCCAAAAAATGATTAAGGAATATTCCAAGTTTGCCGCCGTCATCATGGCACAGTTGTAGAGACATCAAAAAAACATGCGTTATGGTTTCAAATATGTTTTTCATTAATTTCCACAGGAACAAAGACAAGTTTTGATAGGGTGTGATATCCATATTCAAAAAATGCTATTTCACGTTGACCTCAGCTGATTGGCGTGTGTTTTCCTAACGTTAGAACACCGGTCGATAATGTTCACCACGGCCGCCGTGCTTGGATCCCGCGGCAATTTTGGAACTGCATACGGTCCAACAGTCACGTTGCAAAGTTACCACACAATTCGAGACAGTCTTCCATAATAAAGACTGTGAGGTTTGGAGCAGTCACCATAGACAGGCCCTTACGCAGAGCTCCGATAGTGGGGAAGCAATCCACAAACGGGGCAAAAGGTCCACTTTCTGCTGAATTTTAATAAAAGAGTCCACAATTTTGACAAGAAGCCCACTTTTTGGTGATGAAGATAGTCAAAAAGGGAGGCCATTATGGGGGCTTAGGTCCACTGTACCAAAAAAAGGGGCTCCCCCCCCCAAAACAAAATCTTGCGTACGGCCCTGTTCATAGATCTAAAAACAAACTGCTGCGTATGAAAAAGTCGCCCGGAGTCAAGGTCTGCCTAGGCTGACTCAGGGTTTCTTCCCTGATGTCGGGCTTGTCGAGTTCATGATGCTGCTCATCCGGGATGGATCTTTCGTCCTAGAGACATCAGGTGGGCAGTGCAGTGTGAGGGCACCGGACTTAGGGGCGGTTGTCCCTCGTGGTTCTGTCCTGGCGCCAAGTCTTTTCAACATTTGGCATCTTAGATGTGCCAAAGGGAGAATGTTCGCAGTACTTCTGCCCAAACGATACGGCACTTGGAATGACTGCTGGTTCTTTGGGGCACTTAGCTGCAGAGGGACCTGATCACTGGGGTCAATATTCCACCGCATGTGGTGAAATCGCAGGCCCAGAGCCGTCAGCTCCGTTTTCACCTTACAGGCGCGGTGAAAAAGAAAACCTTAACATGCTCTAGCTGAATGGAGGATGGGCTGCCGCCCATGGCCTTGGCACCCAGGGTGTTTTGGGCGTCATGATGGACCAAGCCTTACTTTCATAACACCCCAAGGCAGCCGTACCAAGACGCGGCCTCGTGTTGGTCTCCTGAGGGGGCTCGTGGGGGCTGGGGGGGGTGCGTCTTGCGGGCGCTTTGCATACACCGGCTGTTGCTTAGGCATGCTCGGCTGGGTGCGGCATGCCGCTGATGTCGTTCTGAAATGAGAACTTGTTAGTGGTTGCCTTTTGGCGGACGCCTATAGAATACCTTTCCAAGTTCTATCTGACATAGCTCCTGCACAAAAACTTAGGAGAACTTTCAGATGATCAGCTCCTCAAGAGGTGTGATGAACCTGGTGGCTTAGTCCCACCCCCAACACCCTTAAGAAATCCTGGATCCACGAAGGCTTTAAATTTTGTTGATCGCAAGTCAGAATTTTGATACGCATGTATAAAATTAGAGAATCAGATAACAAGTACTGCCTTATCTTTGATACGGATTTCAAGCCAACCCTTGCAGATTTATGTTAGTAACCTCCAGTGGCCAGTCACAAAGTACCAAAATATGAATTTTTGATGATTTTTTCGATGTTTCTGATCGCAAATCGCTGCTTATCCCTTTAAGTTGGTAGGGACTTTGAACTATATAACCTGCAAAGGGAGGTTATAGTATTTTATATAGGTTTTTCCGGCCAATTTCACACTTTATCAACCAAAAAAATAATTTTGACAATCAATTTCGCCCGTTTTGGGTTTAACCGGTCCAAGGTCCTAAGTACAATTTGGTATTATGAGCACTAATTCCATTTCGTCAATCAGATTCTTTGTACACTCATAACATTTAGTATGGTAATGCCGTTTGTCTTTTCTGCTTTCAATTTCTTCCATTTTGCATATATTTCGAAAAATCAACTTTTTTTTTCCGCTATACGTAAACAAGAAACGGTGCGAAACAATGTAAAGGGCTGATTTTGAATTTCGTTGGATTGTTTATTCTAATTAGCGATCATGCATTCAATATAGTCCAGTAGTATAGCTCATATAGCCAAATAGGTGGACATTTTTGGTAACAAGCTGATTTTTTCAGTATAGGTGCTGGAACATGGTCATCACTGACAAAAAGTCCAGCAAAGTCCCCTGGTGGCATTTTCCCAAAATCCAAGATGTGGCGTCCCAAATGGCCGTTTTTAAAAATAGCTTATCTATTTTTGGAACTATACATGCTTGAAATCAGAACACATTCCACGACATAGTTTTTTGAGTATGGGGAATCTATTTAAAACATACCCAAGGAGTTTTCAACTCCCAACCTGTCAAGTACTCAAATTCCAAATGGCGCCCAAAATGGCCGCCATTTTGTATATTTGCAGAAAGGTGAGTCGTCAAGTGTTTCAGCCAAATTTTAAGATCCTAAATATAGTACTCTTTAAGTTAATCGGACTCCCAAAATGCCTTAAATAATATATTGTATAGCTAATGAACATAATGATATTCAGATGTACACGAAAATAAGTAATCGAAAAAATAGAAAGAATCCACTTTAAATCAGAGTTTCCTCTTGTCTTTCACATCTTAGGACATGTATTTGCAAATGATAGCAAAGCTTGCCTTTCCCCAGCTTGCACCAATTAAGGGGCTTTACCCAATTCAAAACACCAAACCATTATACGGGGTCAAAACAATGTAAAGAATAAATATTAAAAAAATGAAAAGGCTCTGTACTGACATAGTTTATACTTCCACATTAATAGGTGGTTGATAAAAAAAATGTTCCTTGGTTCTCTCCAAAAAGAGTAAGAATATTCCAAGTTGCCGCCGTCACCGATGGCAACGAGTGTATGCGACCCACAAAAAACAATGCGTTATGGTTCACATTATTTTTTTCATTAATTTTCCACAGGAACCAATACAATTTTTGATCGGGTGTTGATATCCTAATCCAAAAATGCTATGTCACAGTTGCCTCTAAGCTGCATTGGCTGTTTTTCCCTAACGGAGAACACCGGTCGATCATGTTCCCACGGCAACGTGCTTTGGGATCCCCCGCCAATTTGGCACTGCATACGGGTCCAACAGCACGTTGCCAAAGTTACCTTCACACACACTTATTGAGACGTCTCCATAAAGACTGTGGCGGTTTGGATGCAGTCACCATAGACATGCCCTTACGCAGTGGGGAACGAAAATTCCACAAACGGGGCAAAAGGTTCCACTTCTGGCTGAATTTTGTAATAAAAATGTCCACAATTTTGACAAGAACGCCCACTTTTTGGTGATAAGATATTCAAAAGGAGCATTATGGGGCTTAGGTCCACTTGTTACTATTACCAAAAAGGTCCCCCCCCCCCAAAAAAAAATCTGGCTACGGCCCTGTTCATAGATCTAACCTGCTGCGTATGAAAAGTCTGGCGTCAATGTCTGCTCAGGCTGCTCAGGTCTTCCCTATGTCGGGCTTTCGCTTTCATTATGCCTGCTCATCCGGGATGGATCTTTAGTCCTGGAGACATCAGGTGGGTAGTGCAGTGGAGGGCACCGACTTCGGGGCGGTGTCCCTCGTGGTTCTGTCCTGGCGCCAAGTCTTTTCAACATTTGTCATCTACAAGAATGTGCCAAAGGGGAGATTTGTTTGCAATGCTCCTGCCCAAACGATACGGCAACTTGGAATGAACTGCTGGTTCTTGGGCTTAGCTGCATAAGGGACCTGATCACTGTGGGTTAATTATTCCACCGATGGTGATTGAAACTCGACAGGCCCAGAGCCGTCAGCTCCTTTTTTCACCTTGCCATCGGTGGCAAAAAGAAACTTAACAGCGCTCTAGCTGCATGGAGATGGGCTGCCGCATGGCCTGGCACCAGGGTGTTTTGGGGTCATGATAGGAACCACAGCCTTCCTTTCCATTAACACCCCAAGGCAGCCGCTACCAAAAATACGCGGCCCTCGTGTTGGTCTCCTCATGGGGCTCGCGGGGGCTGGTGGGGTGCGTCTTTCGGCGCTTTGCATAACCGGCTGTTGCTTGGCATGCTCGGGCTGTGAGTGGCATGCGCTGATGGTCGTTCCTGAATGATGAGACTTGTAAGTGGGTTGGGACTTATTGGTTGCCTTTGGCGACGCCTATAGAATACCTTCCAGTTCTATCTGACAATAAGCTCCTGCCAACCTTAGGGAGGAACTTCAGATGATCAAGCCTCCTCACGAGGTGTGTGAACCGGTGGCTTAGTTCCCACCACCAACACCCTTCGGGGATCAGAGAGTTCTACAGAATTGCTTTGCTGTCCAGTCCACAATGCTGCAGTCGCGGTGTCCCAGTCGATCATCCTGGATACACTAGCGATCGATACCTACCCTCCGTGCGACCTTACTTTTGCACAATTGTCTCATTTGGGCCCGACCCGAACCTCTATACACATTTAAAAATTTTCGCCTACCGCGAAATAGTCCGCCGATAGCGCTCACTATTTTTCGGGCAACTCACCGCCCATGCGCAGGGAGTCTCCTTATCAAATTGTTTCTCTCCAAATGGGAGCATGCTTATCGCTGTGACGCTACAGGAAAAATCTTTTCCTCCACAATTCCCCAAATCGCTGCACTGACCAGAAAGAAACTCCATTGCGAGCACATAAGTATCCTTAGCCAAAACGTAGCCTAAGAGTTTTGTTATTCGGCGAGTTAGATGTAATTTCGATGTTTTTCATCTCGCCGTATATCGAATTGTATAACATGTAGAGACCGCCTATCCTAGCCCGAGATTTGTGCGGTCCCCCCTTATAAAACATCCACTTCTATCTCCGTCTTATGACGAGGAACGTTTTCCTGAAGAACTGGTGATTTTACAGCCTTCCTCTCACACCTGTTCAAATTGATCAGGCTATGGCCAGGAAAAGTGTAAACAAATTCTAACCGTATATACCGCCATGTGGAGTATTTGTATGGTAAGCCATCGTGCTAAAAAACGGTGGGTTTTTTATGATATGCCGTTTGGTCCAACAATATGTATTATTTTTATGGATGGTAAAAAAGATCCTGATCGATCTTTTCAGGCTGTATTCCATTTTTTTACTTTCAGGTAGGGTGCGCCTGTGTTTCCATAAACATTTTTGGTGTTTTTGCCTTTGTGCCACCCCCCCTGGACTTCGCATCCCCCACCCCGGGGCCTATCCTGGGGGTGTGGGGTGTCCCTGGGGTCCCGTCGAGGGATTTTGGGGCAGGTTGAGTCAGAGTGGGGGGGTCACCCCAAATGGGACCATGCCACTTATGGTTTGGAGTTTTTTTTTTTCCAGAGTCTCCCCATTGACTTAGGGTATTGGTTGTGGACGGATCAAACACATGTTTTTGGACCCCCTCTCAAAACCGAAGTGTGCCAAAATTAGGTCTTCCTTTCAGGCCCCTGGGTTTTTCTGGGCCGCGGGGGGCCCAGGTTCTCCCTTTGAGTTCGGGAAGTGGGGGACCTTTTCCCATCTCTATCCCGGCCCCCCTCCCCCTGTATTGCTCGGTCCCCCGCGGGGAGGGGGGTCGAAAGGTCGCTGGATTCCTATAACTCAGGGAAGGTCGGGGCCTGTACCGCCCCATTACCATCCCATGAACCGGGTTTCACGTAGCGAGTCACCCCTGACACCCCCGCTCCTTGTTCGCCCTCCAGTCCCGGGGGGATGATGGGTCGCTGGATGCCTATACTTGAGGCGGAAGGTCGTTGGCTTTACCGCCCCATACATCCCATATCGAGTTTACATAGGAATCCGCCCCTATCCCCCTCCCATTCCTCACAAAAGAGGTCGGGACTTGGGTACGCGGTCGGGAACAATTTCCGAGTGTCTCTCTCCCGTCGGGCCTACAGGGGAGAGGGGGGCCCCCTTCCATAGGTTCGGGAACTCCTAAGGGCAGCCCCACGGAATCCCCGGTCCGATGGATAGAGGTTCTTTCGGGGTCGGGTCTTGGTCCCAGTTTTAATGTGGGGGGTACCCCTTCCGCTCTCTATTACTCCCGGGTACTAATTCTGTTAACTTTCTTTAATTCTATTTTACAGATGGACCAATCAAGCGCCCCCAATAATGGACTCCAACCAAGTATGGTTGCACCATCGATGAAAAGTGGACAGCCGAGCAGATGGCAAGCCTTGAGGTACGTAAGAAAACAACCCTCAAGGCCAAAAAAGCCCAAGTCCCGGGAGAACTGGCGCAGGGAGGCCCGTCCGCTAGGGACATAGGGACAACCAGCCCCAAGTTGTCTCTTCCGACGAAGCCCTCCCGCCCGGGTATCAGGGAGTCCGGTTTCCCTCGGCGCGCCCCCAATGGGGGGAAGCAGCAGAGAGAATAGGCCCAATGCTCCCCGGCGACCACCCTGACGTCCGCAGTCATGTCTGATCTTCGCTTTTTCCTAAATGCCTCTAAGAGAACTCCCCGGGTTTGCGTCGGGGTATCCTCAAAAGAATGAAAACCCCCCGGGTCCGACCCACCATCCTAAGCTAAGGACAAGAAGGAGATCCAGTCCACTGACGCTGGCGTCAGGCCGTCCAAGAGGCTGACAAAAAGGGCGCCGCTGCGACGCTTGGGGTCGAGAGCTCCCACCAGGGTTGCTCCTGGACCAGTTCCCCCACCCCTCGAGGGCAGGCCCCCAGGCCAGCCCCAGAGTCGACTCACGGTCCGGCAGGCGCCCAGGTCTGTAACCTGTCTCAAGGTCGGGATCTCGACCGAGGTAATCTCTAGACCATCTCCCTTGCGGTCTGCCTCTCGAGCCCAGCCCCATTTCTATCTCACGTTCGTTGATTCCAGTCTTGGTTTCGGGACAAGGTCGGATACCCGACCACCGGAGTCGCTTCCTAGACATCTCTCCCTTGAGACAGGCATTCTGGCCAGTCCCACTTTAGAGCTCACGTCGGGGAGACCGGTCATTGCGAGACCGCAGGGGTGTCGGAGACCCGACCAGTCGCTTCCTATACCATCCCCTTTAGGACCTGCATTCTAGGCCCAGTCCCCTGTCGAGCTCACTGTCGGGGAGGACCAGGTCATGGTCGAGACCAACAGTTCGTAGACCTAAACGCGACCAGTTCGCTTCTATCCTGATATCCCCTTTTCCTTGATGACAAGGCATTCTATTCCATCCCCAGGGTCGAGCTCACTTTCCCGTGGAGGACCAGGTCATGGTCGAAAACACCAGGTCGGACACCCAACCAGTCGCTCCTAGACCATGCTCCCTGAGGACAGGCATTCTAGGCCAGTTCCAGGTCGAGCTCTACGACGGTCGGGAGGACTCATGTCAATGGTCTAGACCAAGGTTGGAGACCCGACGCGGGACCGGATCTCCTGTCTCTCCGTCATCTCCCTTTCTTTCATTCCTCCACCTCTAGTCCCCTTTCTATCTCGGGCTTTGCTAATAAAGAAGTCTTTTCTCTCCCACGTTCCTTTCCAGATCCCCTGCCTTGTTGTCTGAGACCCAAACCCGCACCCCCAAAGGGTAACGGTATTCTTAATCTATTGCAACAGCTGGCAGAACCCTCTGTTATTGGTCAGCTCTCCCTCATCCTTGAGGGATTGGAGCCGACCCGAGGGCCCTGGCCGCCAAAAACGCAGCTCCCCCCCCCCCCGAACGAGCTGAGCTCGCCGGCTAATAAAAGAGCCGCTCCCACAGGTCATGAGGACGCTATTAGCATGAATGCTAGCGATATCGAGCTCTTTTGGGGTTGACGAGTCCGCGTCCACCTCCACCTCGAAAGTGGAGAGGATTGAGGCGATTCCGACGGAGGAGACCCTTCCTCTCCCGCTCCCTCCGTCGCGGATGGTTGGTCGACGTTCCCCCCTTTACAAACGACCAGGCACAGGCAGGTCGGAAGTGAGGGGTGACCCGAACCTCGGGTCGTAGCTTCCCGCCCGGAGTATTCCAGGGCGGGACCAGGCGTCGACCTGGGCGGCGACAAACCAGTCCCAACCATACAACATAGGAGATCCTAGCGTGCCACCTTCCACATCTAGTGGACCATACCGGGTCCTCCGTACGGTCGACGGGATATCATCCCACTCAACCTCCGTCGTCCCCTCACAAGGGCCTAGACGAGAGGGCGGGTGGGGGTCCGAGCTTATCGCCGTTCCCCCTCTGTAACTGGCAAGGTCCTCACGGCGAAAACCGTGTACCTGCCCTCGTCATTCCTCCCACAAAGTGATGAGGAAGCCAGGCAATCGGACCAGCCGCAGGGCCGGGCCTGCCCCTTGGGCGAACTCCCCTGGGCATCTATGGCACAGGGTTTCACTCTTCCTGCTACTCCGAACTCCACGGCCTCACGCCCTACGCCGGAGACCGCCCCCCGGGGTCGCAGGTCACGGGACGGAAATCCTCCCACAGGGAGCGTCACCACCGTCACTACAGCCGGAGGAGTCGAGGCCGGAAGAACGATTCGCATGGGATTACGAGACCCATTGCAGAGCTGCCTGGGGGGCCGAACCCATATAGGGTCCCCGCCATCGTCCTACGAGTCGGTGGAATGTCAGTTGCGTGACCGGCTGCTAACCCCTAGAGTTTCGGCCACATTTTTCGCGGCGGTCGCCTCGCCCGTGCTGCTGCGGTTGGAGTTAGCGTCTCCAAGTCTCCAGTCTCCCCCGCAGGTGTGGTCAGATCTCGGGGTGACAGCCTTTCCGCCCAAGCCTCCAACTCAATGCCGTTTATACCATCGTCAATGGATCTTAAGACCACACACATTGACTTCGGTACAACCCGAGGGAGTGGACAGTATCCCCTGGTTAGGGACAGCTCCCGGAGCGGAGGCGGAAGAGACACTCCCTACCCGTACACCCGCTGGGGCCTAACTCTGCCTTCCGGCAGATGTCTCGGGACCGGTACTCGAGATGCGTCCCCTTCAGACTCTCCCCCCAGGGGTTGAGGGCGCTGGGATAAACCTCGAGGCCCGCCCCATTCCGTGTTTAACCCTGGAATACGGAGGGCGGGATGGCGAGCTGCGGGCGCTTGACTCCCTGTCTAGGGATGGCCTACGCCGGATCAACGCCCAGCAGTTTGTTTTCGCCCACCTGGCACGGCCCCTGACTGAGCCCGGACAGGTCGCTTTCCAAACCCGCCACTGATAGGATGATCAACGTGGGTAACGGACCTTATCACTTGGTTCGCCGAGCATTCCGCTCGTTTAGCGACCAGGTCGGTGAGATCTAGACGCCAGTTGGTCGCCAAGGCCTTGAACTCCACGGAATCCCGTGGAATGCTCGAGGCGCCCCTGTGGAAAGACCTTTGTTTCGGAGGTCAGTGGCCTTCCTCCAGACTAAGGGGCTGGAGCGATAGAAGGCCGTTTTCGGCGACAAATGCCGGGACCTCAGGCGCTCAGGGCAAGCAAGGAAAGAAGGGAATCCGACAACCCTTTCGGGGAGCCGAGGCCCAAAGCTTCCGACCCTCAATGACGCTCAGGCCACCGCTACCCCCTACCATGGCTACCAAGCCCCTAAGAACCAGGGATGGTAGCACCGGCGGTAAGCGACCGGGTAAACCCAGCCGTAAGAGACAGCGACTTAGAGGTAAACGCAAAAGTCGAGGCCAGCCCAAGGGCCGAGGGAGTCAAGGCGACCGCGCAGGTCGTTGTATGACTACCCTGTACAGCAGCAATCTCGCCTCCAATAGGTAGGCGGTCGCCTCTGGAATTCGCGGGAGCGGGGCAGGCAGTGACCTCGGCCCCTCGGGTCCTAGGAATGTGGTTAACCCACGGGTAACGCACAGAGTTCACACCTGCCCTCCCCCCTTCAGAGGGGTGAGGTTCGCCCCCCCCTCTTCCAAGGGACCCTGCCTAGCGGGACGCGCTCCGCAGGAGATATAGCTGGCCCTGCTGGCCAAATGGTGACGTGATATGCCTCTCGCATCCAATCAAAAAGGGCTTCTATTCCACCTTCTTTCTCCTTAACCAAGGGATGGGTGGGGCCCAAGTTGGATTTGAGAGACGCATACTCCACGTCCCGTGCACGAATCATCCAGATAATGGGCCTGTTTTTTTTGGCCTTAGGAGGGGTGGCTGACCAGTTCCGGGTCCTACCCTTCGGCTTGTCGACCGCGCCACGGAACTTCACAAGGTTCTTGAAGGTGTGTAGGCGGAGTCCTCATGCGAAGGGCAGGACAATCTTCGTCTACCTAGACGACTGGCACTGGTGGCGCCACACTCCCAGGGCGCTTCAAGCCTTTCCTATTGAGGAGGTGCTATGACCTGATAAGGTCTGTCGTAAAGGTGAGCCCTCCGCAGGAGAGTTGCCTCGGTCGTGTGGGCGGGTGCCTTGAGCAATCTTGGGAGAGCAGGTCGGTCCCAGCCAGGCTTTGGCTTTGGGCGCCTGGCCAGCCTCAGCAGGATGGTCCCCTACTGCAGGTTACGCATGAGGGGAATCCAAATCCACATGCTCAGGTACCTCCGATCCTGGTACCACGAGAAACCCAATGTCCCTTCAGATTCCAGTGCCCCTGAGCTGGCCCCCGACCTCAGTTTGTGGAAGCATCCACACAACTTGGAGGGGGGAGCCCCCCTTCAGGGAATTACAACACCTGCTCGTACGCTGTCACCGAACGCGTCTAGTCGGGTGGGAGACCCACCTAGGGTCCTAACGAAGTTTCGGGCCGTTGGTCGCCCATGCAGGCTCCGCCATCATATCAATTGCTCGAGCTGCGGGCAATCTTCCAAGCACTTGTAGCAACTGGTCGCCCGGACCAGGGGAACGGGCCAGCGCCATTGAAGGTGAGGGGGGCGTAAGTGGAATGGCGCCTCCCACCGGCAGTCTGCCGGTCAAGTTTTCATTCCAGAGGCTATAGTCGTCCCCCCCCCACGTGGACCTATTGGCCTCCGCCGTGAATCACGCTTCCGGCGTACTGCTCATGGAGTTAAGATCCCAGAGCCGGGGGTCGGGATGCCCACATGGTGGCGGTTTGGTTGGGAATCATTGCCTACGCATTTCCCCCCATTGGGAGGATACCGAGAGTCCTCGAGATGGTAGCTCGGTCCGACAATTGCCTGTTCTGTTGGTGGCCCCCATGTGGCCGGCTCCGCTGTGGTTTCCACGCCTTCTGGAGCTAGTGGGGGGACCCCCATTCTTGCTCCTCAGCGCGGGGATCTGATAAGCGGTCCCCAGCCGACACGTCCGTCCCGGAGCGTACCATCGCGCTCTCAACCTGATTTCTGGACATTCCCGCCAAAATACACTCAGCGGGACTTTCTGAACAGGCTGCAGCGCTTACTGCTCAGGCAAGGCGGAAAGTCAACTACGATTCTTGCGATTCTCGACTCCGCCCGGTCTATAGATGGTGCGCCATTCGAGAGATCGATCAGCTGTCTGCGTCTGTAGGGCAGATCGGGGAATTCCTACGGAAATTTCCACGAGGGTTTGGGCCCAAACAGTCAGTGCTACCGCACCGCGATGGGGGGGCGCTCCATCGGGGCTTCAGGGACGGCATAGTGTCTCTAATAGCCCGATCATCACGAATCTGCTGAAGGGCCTGTTTTCGGTTCGTCCCCCGTTTCGTTCACTCGGTCCGGAGTGGGATCTGCCTAGGCTCCAGTTCTTAGCGTCGAGGAATTCGAGCCACTGCGAGGGGGCCAGTCTCGGATTTATCTAGGAAGATGGCCCCTTCTCGTGGCAGTCGCTTCGGGCGACGGGGTTCCGGGATACATGCTTGGCCATGGGGGGGGCGAGGCTTCACTTGCGGTGGTCGAAGGACGGAGTGTCCATCTCCCACGAGCGGGTTTTTTTTGTAAGAATCAGACCTGTCTTTCACACACGCCCGGTGTTCTCCCAGACCTGGCCTTGGTTGCAGGACGGTCGGAGAAATCCTGGTGCCCGGTTAGGGCTCATAAAATGGGACCTTAGAGTACCAAAGGGCTCTGGAAGACAAAAACAGTGTTCATCTCCACCGGCCCTCCATAGGTTCCGGCAGCGAAGGACACAGTGAGCCGCTGGGTTACCTCGACATCCGAAGCGCACAACGAAAACATCACGATCGGTGGGTCGGCTCTTGGGCTAGGTCCCATGATATACGTGTTCACGCCTCCTCCTGGGCATTTTACAAAGGCTCCTCAATCCAGGCTATCCTGGATACTATAGGTTGGAGATCCGCAACCACGTTTCAGAGAGTTATCTTCGAGACGTTTGGTGCGGAGAGGGGATGTTGTACTGCAGCACTGTGTGCAAGTAGTAGTGGCCAATCAAGAGATCTTGGTGAGTCTCCGGTGCGAGACGGGGACATGCTAGCGCTGGTGACTACCTTCCACCGCTGAGAGACCAGTGTGATACTGTGCAAAAGTAAGGTCGCGGAGGGTACCTATCGAGAGCGCAGTGTATTTCCCTTCAGAAGTGAGAGGGATACACTAGCGATCGATACCTTCCCTCCGCAACCTTACACCCTCCCACAATGTTTTTTCCCCCACAAGCAGGTCTCGGAAGGTTGTGCTAACATTTGGAGAAACAATTTG